>JAQIXW010002312.1:0-15917 GCA_034700685.1 Willowsia buskii | reverse complement strand
TCCGCCTAAGATAAGCGGGGGCAGAGATATCATTGAGCAAAGACGGTTTCAAATAGGACGCCCCACCTTTTGTATTATTATGTCAGCACCATAAGCTAACAGACTCACTGAACTGACCATCATCATAATTAGATTTTTTCCTTCTTGGATTTTTTAGAGTGGTGGAATTGCCCAGCCTTCTTTCTAATGAGGATATATTAGCAGTATGAAATAGAGGAGATGCATTTTTTTACGTTATAATTTGTTTGTGTCTCTGAATAGTTGTGTTTCAAACACCTAAAATATAACATGCTGGCTTTTTTGGCATTGTGGAAGTTTTCTACAGGCAAATGTAAAAAAATCTCTCTTCTACTAACTATCTCATTTGCTGACATTTTGCTTCGAACCATAATTTGGACGATTTCCATTAGTTTTACAAATTATACTACAAAGGATTATGCATACTACATGCTTGCATTTTTCTTGAGAAGATAAAGAATCGGAGAATTCCCAAAAGCACGAGCAAAAACTATGTCATAGTCATGTCATGTCACATAAAAAAATATTTTCAATTTCAAGGTCTCCTTTTTTGTTAGAAACAGGTCATCCATTTTATAAGTTATCTGATTATAATATATTCATCTCTTACGAATATCTATCTACCTGGTTTACTTACCATGGCTGAATAGGCACAAAATACGCACAAAAGGCACTGCGTTTCACTCTGTCCAAAAACAAATAAAAATGTCATTCTTTGTTCAGTTTTATTGTTATTTTAAATTGAAATCATCGTATTGATGAAGATCATGCACGACTTGATTATCATAATATGTGGCCCTATAAACTCTCTTAGAACGCAGGGCTACCATTAAAATTCAAAGGAAAGGGCATATATATTATAGGTAATAAAACCGAAGTAAAAATCCAAGAGGCTTTTATGTAGGTAATAAGTCTCCTTGTGCGTATCGTATTTTATGTGCTTTTTTTTTGTGTACGCATATTTGCATCTTCCTTTTTATTACGATACGCATGCGTCTCATCTTCTTTGTTGTCTTAAGAGATGATTATAAGAATAGCAAATATAATATTATTGCATTCTACTCGTTATGATTTCTAGCAGTGTATAACATTTCACATTACTCACAGCTTCTTTATTTTAGGTGGAAATTGCTTAATAAATGGTCTTAAACATTATAATAATAATGATAAAGATGCAATAATCATAGCCTATTCCAAAGTATCATGACAAGATTGAAAAACAAAATAGTTTGATGAGATGCTTTTAATCTATCATTTCATCTTTAATAATCATGATTAAAATATGCGCAAAGGGTAAACCAAGTTTTCATTTGCATGCGTTTTCCATCTTCTTAACTTAACTTTCTTAATATTTTTATGATTCTTCTTTTTATACTTTCATCGTTTATATTTTTTGCTCAACCACAATGCATGTAATCTAAAATTTCTTTGTTATGCGTTCCCCTACTTGATTAAAATTGAATATCCAATTAACTTTGTAGTGCGAATGAATTACGTACGGGAAGAACTATAGAGAATATTTCTGATCTCGACAGTATATTGGAAATAAATTTAATGTGATTGCGAAAAAACGGTTTTGCAAAACTTAAACATTGTCAAAAATCTACTGCTTTAATAACAATACAATAGAATTACACACTGCAGCTCACAGTGCATGCATACAAAGGTAAATGAATGATTGTTTGTGTACAAGGTTGACTTTAAATAATTTTTTAAACTTCTTATCGTATATCGCCTCCATAAAATACCTTCTTGTCTGAACATTGTTGTGTATCTCTCTCGTTACTGTATGTAAACTGATCAACGATATGATGATGATCGCTCAAAATAATCAATGATAATTAAAAAAAAGTTAGATTGAGATGTAGGAAATCTAGTCAGCCATGGAATGAACAAGACACATTTTTGCCACTTTACCACCATCTCCAATCGCCACCAATGCTCGTACGTCATCATATATGTAATGTATGCATTGTACCGAGGCTTTGATCTTAATAAAAAAATACTTCATTATCCGCAACCATCAGACCAGAGTTTGGTTTTTTACGATTCAATGCAAACGACAAAAATATGCAGATAGACAATAATTCTGAGAAGAGAATAAGTTTAGGAGTAGCAGAAGCCGTATTTCATTTTAAGCTAAATAAGTTTTGCATGCCCAAATTCTGTATCTGTTGTGTGTACATTATCATATGATTGCGTATGAATTTTTAGTTAGGTATTACATTACAATAAAAATTTACAAAGTCTTACAAAACACTTCTTATTTTATTCTGTTACCGAGCCAGCTATAACAGATGGTGAGAGAGAGAGACCAATAAAGTCAGCAAACCAACAAAAATGGCCTGCGTGCTTAAGCTTACATTGTTGCATATTTTTCAAAACTACAATCACACATCCAACACACTATAAATACACACTGCATACAAGCATGTAGCCAAAAAATACTGAATTGAATCACTGGCTAAAGAGTGAGAATTACATACATTGAGATGCGGCGGTGGAGACTATGTGGCCACAATTTTCAGTGACTTCGCAGCTGCTATGATGGCGTTTTTTAGGTCTCTGTCTGCGTCCACCGTTCGTCCATTCATTTTTTTGAAGGTAGCTCAGCAAACTCAAATTTTCATTATGATTACCATTATTATGATGACGACGACTATTATAAATGACTGCATAATATTTTGCGAATGCAATAATGCATCATCATATCGAGACGAGAGATTTTTGTGTGAAGATCTATTCTAGCACAAAAGTTTGACTCTCACAATGCAATAATCGCAGACAGACAGTTAGTAGATGGAGAGAGAGAGAAGAGGCTAGTAAAATTGTTTTGAGAGCAAAAGTACTTTTACTTTATTGCCAGCGTCCTGCTGCAGGCGTGCAACAATAATCGTCATCATCATCATCATCAAAATCACTGCTGCTATTTTGCTACTGTATCTCCGTGTGCTACTTACCTTGCCTTAACCAGCAATTTTTGAGAAAAGAGTTTTTCTTTTGCACGAGAGCCAAAAATATATAACAATCAATTTTCAAGTCAAGTCGCATGAAGAGTTTTAAAAAATAGTCACTTTTTGAACAATCGAACTTATGTAAGCTCTGGTCTTTGCGAGGTTATTTTTGATTTTGATGCTTTATTTAGCTCAGCAGAATGCAACATCCTCCTGGTATAATTTTTTATAGCAAACTGCCTATAGACAGAAAAGTTTGCACATAAAGTAGGTATATAGTACCTGGCTGTTTTTTAGAGGAGTCAAGTCACACTCTCGCGCAGGCTAGCCAGACCATTTACCATCATGATAGTTTGTATTGTAAATTGGACTACAAGGCCTTCCACTCTACAAAAACCACTTCTCATTCTTACCTTCTTACTATCATATCGCCAGTAACAAAATTATTTAAATGCTGCTCATTTTTGTCGCTATTTTACCTTCACAAACTAAAGTGAAGTGGTCATCTATTACCATAATATGGATACCTGCTACACAGGTGCATTTATATTTTCTATGCGATATTGAGTATTGCAAGAAATGACTACAAACCAATGAACGGTCCTAGATTTTTCATCATTCTCGCTGCTTACTATTATTTTTACTCTGCCACCTCGACATCGACTTCCAACAATGTCACATAGTGCTCAATGTTTCTTCTAGACTTTGTCATTATTTGCATTCTCAAGACAGACAACCAAAAGTTCCATAAACGTAGTCTATATCCAAGTCCAAAAACCACCAAATCCAATAAACCTGTCGTTCTCTCATATCACATTCACACAATCAGTATACAAAGACAAAAATGTAACCCTTCTCCCCCTGCAACCATATATCCCTTTTTCATTATCACTACCTCTTTTTCTTCTCATTTTGTCTTCCTCGGTTTGCTTCCTCCGCTGCATCTATAGATCTATGAATTTGTCAGTTTTTTTTTTGCTATAATGTTTCAATAATTAAAGTACAAGCCTTTTTAGAAAATTATTGCGTTTTTATCAAAGTGGTAGCAAACTATGTAGCTACTATAGCGGCATATAGCATATAGTAAATTCATTAAATGCGACTTGCTTCATACACGTTTCGAGTCTTGCCACCTTTATCTTTAAACCAGGTAGCAAAAGCGCAATTTTAACATTGCCGTTGGTGGTTCATGCCGAAAGCTACTGTCTGTTTTTTATGCAAAAGCCACATGATAATCTGCGTTAAAGGTAGCAACATAGTACCTTATTGTTCACTTTGTAATACACACTTAGCATAACTCTGTTAACATTACAATAATCGTGAAGTAACACTAAAGCATTTACGCTGCTGCTTATAGCTGTTAATCCATATGTCCATGTCAATTCCACGCACTAAATACGAGTTATCGCGCAATAATAAGCCTTTTAATACCAAGTGGCAAAGTTAGCAAAAAATATACCTGCTGCAGTGCAGCGTGCATACCAATAAGCAACAGTGTAACAATAAATTACCCACTACATAGTTTTCATTTTCCTTTATGTGTAGTTAGCTCATTGAAACTGAAAGGAATCAATATATCATCATCATCACCAGCAAAATTAGACAAAAGTAACGCCAAACTCATGTTACCAAAATATCCGACCGATGATGCTAATCAGTTCGTATCAAAAAGTGAATCTTTTGAGACTACCATGTTGTGTGTGCTCATTGCACTTTTGCACAGCGCTTTATCCAATAAAACCTCTGTACCACCTCCACAGGCAAATCAACCTTTTCTTGTAGGTTTCGAGTTTGGATCAACACAGAACAAAAGAGTGCACACAGGTAATAGTGGAATGATTACATGAACAAACTGCGTACGTGTCAATTAGGTATAAATATTATCGATGCCGACAGAACACAAATTCGTTCTTTTTTTACTCTTCGTCTCCTCCTCCTTCTTATCTTTTAGCTTGAGGTTCTCCGTGACTGTTGATGCACTTTTTTATGCAAGTTCGCCTTTAATGCTTAATCAAGTCTGTATTGAGGAGTAAGTAGTTCTATAGCACCATTTTTTGCAACTTTATGTAAGGATAATAAAATGATTACTACTGGTACAAAATGAGTGACATGCCGTGTCACACAGGTAAAATAAGATTGCCACTGCGTGTCTATGCATGCAAGCATAAGCATCCATGCAAACAAAATGCACATTAACAATCGCACACATTGCACTCTGCAAGTGGATTATATGGCAAATAAATCGCAAGACATATATACAGATTGAATGATTGAGTGTGAGTGCCGAGCAAAAAGCGAGTCAAGTCAACCACGAACAGCAAAGACCTAAAATCATCAATCAATCACTATCATTATTGAGATTACTAAACTTATTTTTATAACAATATTATCATCGATGATGTTATTGTTGTTGTCGTTCTTGCATGAAGATTTTTTATGCGGTCGAATTTGCCAGAAGAGACTCAGCCCAAGTCCCAGGGAGAGAGAAAAAAATCAGTTAATAACATACTCAAGAAACTGTGCTCATGCGCACACCTAGTTTTTCACGATTTTCTTCTCCATCCATTCATCTGCATATCCTTATTATTATATTGATGGTCATTATTGTCCATTTTTTCTCTCTCAAAACTATTCCAGCGAGGACACGCAAGCATTACTAGTTTTTCTCTCAAAAAAGGCTCTCATCATAATTGTCGAAGGAGTTGCAAGTAAACATTATTGACTTCTTTTCAATCAATGCAGCCATGCAGCTTGCGCAGAAAACAGATTCAGCCGACCGAACCCTTTAGTTTTCATCAGCCAAAAATGAAATGAATGCCTACACTATTCTTTGTTCACTCGTCTAACTGCACTAGTTAATGATAGCTTCCTTAGCATGCATGCATCCTCCTCTTTTTCAATCACCATCAACCTCATCGACAACAGCCACAATCCACACACAAATTCATTTCCACAAGAACAGACTGCATTTCTTTTCCTGTTATCATCCTGCTTTATTGCTGAACAGTAGTAGTAAATAGTTTATCCCATATAATTATAGTATTGCTAGCATTTTAGTCAGAGAAGAAGAGAAGAGCACGATTGATGATGAAGAGGATGATGAGTTATATGATTCATAAGTTTTGCTGATATGTATTCATTTACGATGATATTTCGTGATTGCTGGTATTGTTGACCAGATCAAGATGCAAAGAGAGAGAAATAAAAGATTCTCGAGTAAGAAAATACTATTTGTTATGAGAAATACTGCAAGGAATGTAGTTTCAAGAAAGACGATCAGTGAGAATGTGAGAGATGGAGATAACAGTTAATATTGGACAGACTTTACACAGACATATTGTATGTGTGCGTGTACGTGATCTTGTACACAGCCAAAAATATTACCATATACCATAATAATAACTATTATTGTTCAGAATTTCAAAGTATAAAGTTTATTCTTTTCAGTTTCCAAAAAAAGTTGATATTGAGGGAATTTAGCCATAATGTACGTGTTTGCTCTAGGAAAAAAGAGAATGAATCAGCTTTTCAAGAAAATAGATTCTGGTAGCCGTCATAAAATTATGTTCTGAATTCATAATTACTTTTGGTGATAGTTTTCACTGTGCATGTGCATAGCACAGCTTGATGATAAATATGAGCTAGTAGAAAAAGGACGGATGGATGGACAACCGCAAAAAAAAAACGAAATGGATTGATTTGGATGGATTTTGAATAATGACTAGGACAAAAAAAGTGACAAGCTTTTTAAAAGGGTTAATTGGTCGGTTTATACATCATTGGAAAAGGAGCGGAGGCCAATACTGTATTAAACTGATCGTTTGTCTACATCATATTTTAAATTTGCAATAAAAATTATATTAATGACAATGCTAAGATGATGCTGACAATAATGATGTGTAACACATATTATAATTTATAATTAGCATAGGTAAGGAAATAGTTCACAGACGGACAGACATTACACTTCCCCACATGAAGGGGTTCATCCTTCCGCCCTAAAAACGACAACCACATATGCGTTAAAAAGAAAAAAAGTCTACTACTAAAGCATTATAACATTTTTGGTATTTCCAAATGCACGCATACGTGCTTTTCATGTGAAGTTCCTTTAAAGTTTTTGAGCAACACAGGATGAGTGGATATAAACGTTTTGCATGCAGTGTTCTGTTTTTGGGTAAAAAGGACTATGTACCTTTAACAATCTCCTTATAGTAATATGTACGGACTATATAGAAACGCTCACACGTGTACTCGTGAAAATCATCAGGTTCACTACATTTTATACGTTGGAGTCTCTACTCATGGTTTTTTGGTACCTTATCGCTTTCCGTTGATGCATAATGTGGTCGCATTACAAACGTTATTTCATACACAGCCTAAAAAATCACGAATCCAGGTGATAATCATTATGATATTTTGTGTTCTTTGCTCATAACTTTACTCACATTATTAAGTATCTCCTTAAAACATAAAATGAGAAATTGTTGTAAAATGTGAAAAAAGCTCGTGCAATCTCCAGCTGCAGAGATTTTGTTCTTGCACTTTACAACTGCCTGTTCTGATAATACACAAGCAGCAACGCATTCCTGTATACATATACCAACAATGAGCCAACAAGATGCAATAATGCAAACAGAGTCTTGCCGAACAACATGTTATCTTAAATGATAAGCCAACAAAACCAGCTTTACTTGTACACAGCACCAAATCTCTCAGCTTGCTTTTGAAAACGAAGAATTCTCATAGAGTGCCTTAACAATCATTACACACCTCTACCTTTATCCATACAAATATTATTGATTTGGCTAGTACAGTATGGTACAGACAGATTGTTGGTTTCTTAAAGCTTACAGATTCATAATTGAGTAAACATACATATCTATTTAGTTTTATTATTTGCTTTTTTCTTCTATGATTTTACATGCGTTTTTGTACTCATTGCTTGCGTGTGTACCTTTCACAGCCTATTATGCTATGCTACTGTTATAGAGAAGCACTGATTGACTATACCTTCCACATAGCGTTTTTCTGCGTCTGGCTCTGCGTCTTTGTTCGTATATGTCTCCTTGTGGTTTTGCTTGCTTTTTTCTAGGTACTTGATACAAAATATGCAACAATATTGTGCTTCTCCTATGCTTATGCAGCTTGAGCATGGCCGTTATTGAAGAGCATCATCATGATGATCAGTGTGAGTGCGCGAGGAGAGTGAATGAGTGACGACGACGGACACTAATCTCCAACGAAGAAGAATGAGACTTTTCTTATAACATCAATAGTTTCTGTAGAAGGAGAGGAGAAAAAAGTGTGTATATATGTAATATTATAATTATATGTAAAGTGAGAGGGGAATATATATTTTGTTTATAGCTCACATAGTGTTTAATTTATAAATATAAAAATTATCCAGTTCTGTTCTCCAGCCAATAAGTAATTTATTATGTAGATCAGTTTCTCAAGTTTTGTTTTCCTTCGCAAAATTTGCAATTTGTCAACTCTGCGTGTTTTATTGGTTTACAAGTTTTTTGTGCCTCGTGTTGATGAAGAAGATGAATGAAGTGTGATTCTGATAGGAACAATTTTCCTTTGTTTACTTTGAGACTGGTATGTAAATAACTAATTTTGATCTATAAAAAATTAAGTCAAATTTATAAGTAATCATGAAAAAAGGAGCCGATGATTTGTTGTTTGTTTAACGAAGCGGTTTGTTTGTGTGTCATCGTAAATAAATATTTGTCCAGAAGAGGAATAATAATAAGAGTCACGCTATTTTTCTCGCATGCATAAGGCAATATTTTTGTTGATTTTATAGGGGTCCTCCATTTATCTCCTTGTTTTTGCTCCTTTTAATTTTAACAGAAAAAAGTATTTATCAAGTTTTCTGCGCTGTTTGTTTTCTGGACGGACGATTATCGTCACACAAGCCACTTTTTGTACAAATCGTCATCATTCTTTCGTTTGGGATTCCAATAGATCTAAAAATAGTATCTCAGTCAATTTGTATCACAGATAGTGATTTGACAAAGCCATTCTACACAGTAATCACATCAGATTACAGTTAATCTCAGTGGATTATTATAAAAATTGATCTATGCAAACTGCTACTGGGATAGTGGGATCATTAGCACACCATAAGACTTACCAAAAAATACCAGTTGGGGGAAAAGAACTGACTATACAGCAGATAGAGTAATATGCTACTAGACAGCAAAGTTTCCAAATTGCAAGCTAGCCATCTACATAAGCCATCTCCAATCTTACCCATATTTGATAACGATGCACATAGTAGCACACAGTAATTATTAGCAAGAAGCAAGCGAAATCATCGCTTTTTAATCCTCATTCATCATCAGTTAGTGTACCACACCATCCTTACATAATAATAATCAAAACAAGTCTACAGAAAAAGAACAGTTTTATAACCTGAATCAATCGCGAAAAAATCCAGTTTATCAAGCTTATAATATACGATTTCAAGTTAGATAATCCTTTGCCCTTCCAAATCAGCACATATCTCTCTGTATATTCAGTGCTGTTGAATTTCGGTTGTTGTATCTTACCTTGCCCCATATATTTTTCACGGTCCTCTCATATTCCTCTCCTCCTCACATTGCATCGTCATACAATCATCCCATTTCCTTCTTTGGGATGAAAACAGGTTGTTTTCTTCTGCTTGAACGAAGTCTTACGTAAAGTAAAAGTGACTACGTTGATTTGCATCTTCGTTTAAAAAACCTGAACTCTTCAACCAAAACCTCTCTTATAATATGCCAATCTCATCTCCTTCTGTACTTTTTTGTTGCTTTTATTGTCTTATTACGTATTTTTGCATTGATTGAAGCTATTATTTATTTTGAGATAGGCAGAGAGAGCATATCCAATGGCTTATCCATAGATAGGTATATACATAATATATTATGCTTATTAAAAGTATGCGCATCTTACACCTCTAATGTATTATGCCATTGCGAACATAACCTTGTACAAGAGATAGCAACTTGTAGATGAAAAAGACGAAAAATTCTATTACACACAGACGGACCTTGCTTATCGTTGAACCTCGTCTTCAGGCTCAACTACGAACTGTGACTTTGACTCTGGGTTTGCCAGCCACTTTAACAGTCTGACTGAGAGATTCTTCTCTGAGGAATGAACACGGAACAAGCTTGTATGAGTTGAGTATATAGTGAGAACAGTGTGTGATCAGCCGAGGAGTTGCTGCTTTTTTGGAGAGCAAAAGAGCAAAAGAAGAAAAATAATTTTACAAAGCATCCTCCTCATCGCATCTCTTCTCCTCACAGTGGTATGCTGCTGTTGTAGAAGAACATTAAGAATAGAAGATATTACACCAGCCAGAGGAATCCATACTCATACGTATCGTATCTATGTGCAGTGCACTTGTTCTTCTGTGTGCTATGTGCGGTGGAGTGTGATTCTTCTCTGCTACTGCTGGAGTTGTTGTAGTACTGGTTGTTCAGATTGCTTCTACGAGTTCCAGCTTTCCATCAACCAATACCACATCCAATTCACCTTACCTTGATCAGTTCAGTTGGTGGATGCATATCATCCTTGTCGTATGGGTGGCTTGAGTGTGCCTGTGGCTGCTGGTCTTTTTTTATATTTTGTATGATAATCGCTAATAACATATATTTCTGTGTGATAACTCACTTCTACATACATACGACTACTTTTACAACTGCTGCAAAACTTTGATCAACCCAACTCGTCATCACAATCGTCATCCAATCCACTTGTTGAAGGCATTTATTTCATTTCTCTCCGACATCCCCGAGAAACTAGTTTACCAATTCGTGCAGCTACGTACACACATATACGTAGAAATTCATACGTGCAACGGAATTGACACTTTGTGAGATTTGTTGGATTTGAACATTGAACATCTCACTCAAGTGAACTGAAGCAACGACAGGAGCAAGTATCATCACCTAACTTCAAGCTCATCAATTTTTCAACAGTGCGACCAAAGCTAATACCACAAGAGCGACGTACAGAGAGAAAATTAAGTTACGCAAGCCAATTACATTACAGCCAGTAGTGGTGAACCTGCGACCGCATACTTGTATTACTAAATACTATACCGAGTACAGAGAAAAAACGACTTTGTTACCAACTGTAAAACTATCTGGCAGGACAAGACCAAAAGACCGTCATCATCATCATATTATTATCGTCATCTCTTCACATATCGCCAAGTGAAGTTGAAAACGAAAGCCAAGCCATAATACCCAAGCAAAAAGCCAGCTTCTTCCTTTTCTTCTGACAAAAAAAAACCACATATGGATTCAAATTCGTCTTCAATCTGCATAAAGCTACTGCAACAAAATAGTTGATCTCATCTCACAAATTATTATCAAAACAAGCAACAACAAAAATTTTCAATAGACAAAAGCAAGGAGACACACACAATAGCAATACAATTAAGAAATTAACGAAATATTTCAAAATTTGGAATCAATACCCATTGTAGTATTATTTTTCACGGTGACACAGATTTATTTTTTTGGTTCATCAGAAGACGAAAAAATCATCTAAAAAGTTTTATCTTTACAACGACAAAAACAAGTCAGTAATAAAAAACTGAAGAGTGAAGGAGAAAGCAGAAGAAGCGGAAAAAAGTGACAAGCAGGCAGCACACCAAGAGGAAAGCTGGGGGTGTGTGAAGTATAGAAACGTGTGAAAAGAGTATCCTTCTACTTTTCTACGCTGGATTGGATAGTTGGATACAAATTATCTCCTGATGTAAGTTTGATTTACTAGAATACTCAAATTCACGTGTTTCCTCTTCTATCAATTTTACAGTTCATTGATACGTTTACAGTTGTCGCATTTTATAGGATTTTGTCCATTCATATAAGGTTTGGATAATGAATAGACAATCTACTGTAGCGTTTCTATCACAGAATCACAGCCGTTAAAATTGTTTTGATTGTATTGTTTGTCTCTGCAACGATAATTAAACGGTCTTATCTTCACATCATTATTTCATAGACACACAAGGCAGTTTGTCGCATTCCCTCTGATTTCTTCTCAAAGCAATTGAGAACATTTTATGATGAAGATCATTGACAGTTTTTATGCATTTTCTTTTGTGTGCATGTACAACAATGACTACGACTTACGACAGAAAACGTTTTGCGTTTTATTTGCTACAACTTCACTACTACGTCATAAATAATTACTATTCCAATTGAATTGTACGTTAAAATGAGACGATGGTGTGTGGTCGTGGTGTGATTTTGATATGACATTTGATTTGATGTGATGGCGTGATGGCTCAGATGTAGTTTGTGTGCTGAGTAAAAAAGGAGGGAGATGAATAAATATTATAGTATTGTTCCGAATTTTATGTAGGTATTCAGAAGCAGAACATGATTTTGTAGACTTAACATCAACCAATAGAATAGAATGAGAGGTTTGTCTACCGTCATCATCATTATATTAAGTTAATACTGCACTATTAAATATTTTCTGCGAAGCCATTACTCCAATTTAATTACAAAGTCACTAATTATACCAATTATTATAGATATGTGACACCTGTTATCTATTATGAGGTCGATAAACGATTACTCTCATGATAAATGGCTAAAATCAAGGATGAAATATTTTATAGATGGAGGTAATTTTCCCATCTTAATTTATTCCAATAAGGGTGGCTGTTCTAGAAGTAGCGGAATTGGTAATAATGTCTACTAATGGCTAAATACAAAAAAGTGCGTGTGTGGCAATTTAACATACATTTTCATTCATTCAATTACGCGTGTTTTTTTTGCCCTTTTACAAGTCACACAATAGCGGTACACAAGCCACATAATATTCAATTAGTCAATCAACCGAGGCTGCTTCACCTTAAGTTATAGCTACATATTTTCTCGCTTATTTACGAACATTGGAGTTTTATCGCACAAATACCAATGAAGTGGTTAGCATAAATTTTGAAAAAAAGGATTTCAAGAAAAATTAAAAAATGAATATCTAATACCCACATAATTACAGGCTCAGTTGGAAAATGGGAAGAATTAGCATCATTTTAAAATAGCTTAGCGTCATGAGTGTGCGCATGTACGTACCATCTTACAAGGTACTGACAAGGAGAGTAAAGAAAGAAAGCCATGCTTGTAAAATGTGGAAAAAAGGCATGAAACAAAGAAACAATGCTAAAAAAAGATTATAAATATAAACAGAAGCTTCAATGTAACAGGCGTATGGCATCGCAAGGACTTTCATACAAAACTAAATTTTTTACAATGCAGTTCATGCATACGTTTTTTAAAGGATTTACCGAGGAAAACACAAGGGAAAATCTTACTGCACTACTGGGGAGCTTTCTTATTATAGAAACTAGCAAGTCACCTTAAGTAGTCTCCTTATAAAAAAGGTTACCTTCTTGTTCCGTATTTTGAGTACAAACTATTATTCCATTATTGTTGTAGTTATAACTCGAAGACTCTCGAATGTAAGTGGTGTAAAACAAGACTTAATTGAAAAGTGAACAACTGCCAGAACCGTCATGAAAAGTTATGCCGTGCAGGATTTCCCTTGGAACATTCGTCGGTGACGATGATGGTGGAAAAATGAATGGGTGGTCTTACTTATCGTAACTGCAGTATGCATCGTCAGTGGAACATGAGTAAAAGTAAATGGCCTGTTGCATCAGTAGTAGTGACCGCGACCACAGTTTTGTCACACTGCTGCTGATACTGACCAAAAATGTTACAAAACAAATGAGTGATGGCGTTCTCGCCATGAATGGATAGAGGAGCCCTGTCAAATTATGAGTGCTCCTAGTAATTTTCAACGGTAGGAGCAACCGCAGTGATATAACCTTATATAGGTTAATTACTACAAACTATATATCTCTTGAGGTGAATATATAGAAAGTTATTGAATGCACTTTTGTCTTCATCTTTCCATTTTTAAAATAACCGACCACACTTTGACTTCTTGATCTGAACAAATAAAGTCAAGAGCGGAGCGCATATAAAAATAAACTTGTCAAAAGTCAAAAGCGTGTTTGTGCATGTGCAGTAGGCGTCAAAAAAATTTGCATGCGTCTGCCATTCATTATCCATCCATTCGAAAGAAAAAAAAATCATTTGATTCATTACCAAACTTTTGTATTACTATTTGTTTTGGCTTGATGCGTGGTGATGGCTTTATATTGATTGAAAATTAACTCATATAATATTCTCGGTCTGCTGTTGCCAAAATGTATTTGCAACGTAGTCCACCTCTACAGTCGGCATTGCTTTTCTATTTTTTATTATTAGCTAACTTTTAACCAGCTACTTTATTATTTGACTTGTAAATGTTTATCGTAGCGCTGGGCATAGCAAGATAAATATTGTAAATTCATTAGTGTAACACGAGACGCCTTCACGCATCAACAGTGACAGTCTTTTATATGCATTTTTTTCTTCTGACAAGTTGTTTTACACCACCAGCACCAGTAGTTAGAGCCCCCTTGTTGATTTGGTTTGTTCATCTTGATGACTCTATGTATCGTGGGACTTTTAATCTTTTCATGGCTTTTATGACTGCACGAACCAAATCTCATATAAGCTGCAAGTACATATAAATGCATGTGCTGGTGCTTATCATCGTCGATACTCGAACAAGAAGTTTTGTCCCTTCTTAGCAATAATTTTATTACATGCTGCTCACTTAAGAAACATTTTTTTTTTCAATGTTCCTTTTTTCAACTTGACAAAAGTCAAAGTCACACAAAATCCGTTCGTTTGCCTTGTTGTCAATTTTTGACCATCCCCCAAAACAAAGCCAAGCCATAGCATTGCTTGACGTTGTGTATGCATCTGCTTTATAATGTTTAATTAGTATGCATGTATGAGCTTGTATTGAGATTGTTAGACGAATGGAGAGAGGACAAATGTTAGAGAAATGTGAAGAGAATGGAATTTTTCTCTCTTGAATAATATTCTCCAAATATTACTATTAGGCAAGCGGAGCGTATCAGATTGCATTTATTTAACTGATGGATGGATAACGATTGTGGTGTGATGGTAGTAGATAGATATAGGAGCTACCACCACCATATAGCTTGCCAGAATAAAAGAAGCAAAAAGTATTAATATAATTTTTATTGGTAAACAAAAATATAAATAGCAGGACTCCCATTATAGCTCTTTGCAGTTGTTTTTCTACGATAATCGAAAAGGGTTAGTGATTTTCATGTTGGTAGTAAGTACACAGACGGTAGACAGATGGATTGGCTGCTTTTGTGATGCCTGTTGATATGCAAGGTTTTTCCTTTGCTGTGTGCGTAGCATGCTGAATATTGAACAATTCATTTAATTCCTCCACACAAAAACATATTTGGTTTTGGTTGTATATTTTTGGTTCGACATTGCCTTATTACCTATGTACGTGCAATGATCCAAACAAAAAAGCTGAGCAGGAGACATTCTCCCAAGCAAACATGAAGTTCGAGCAAATGAACGACATCAGCAGTAGACAACAATACAAAACACAAAAGATAAGTAAGAAATATGAATGGCATAACCTTGAGCCTTTCTGAGGGCTATTACGAGAGCAAACGACAAGCGACAAACGACAAAAGGCTAGCTGGTGCGCATGTAAAATTAATTATAAGTTTTAGTGCTACTGCAACAACAGGGAGCAGTATACAGCAGGGCCCACTATTCACATTTAACAAGTCTGGTAATACCTAAATAAAATAAAAGTAGTTTTTGTGGAGGTCCTGTGGGATCATAAAATGTTATATAGGGCCCTTGCCACTGGTTGCAGTGTGGTGACAAGAAGTGGAAAATGGCAATGTCAAAATGCATCGGGGAAGATATAGAGAGCAAGAGCGCCTTTAAAGGACATCTAAGGCCTCCCACTTTATGCTTTTTTCGGCTTAAAATTTATGCTCGAGCAGAAAAAAATTATGCTTTTTTATGCTTT
>JAQIXW010002311.1:0-15917 GCA_034700685.1 Willowsia buskii | reverse complement strand
GTGGCTGCCAAAGTCTGACTTGGCCGAAGTTACTTCATAACACAGTACAAGTAGATACAACTACATACCACTTGAAGGTGTGTGGGACAGCAAGTATTTTTTATATATATATAATCAAGTTGCATCAAAAAAGACAAAGTGTACCGGCTGAATTGCTTTGTGTTCATTCTCAAGGTGGTTCAGATATGTTTTTACTTTTGCACACTAGTTTTACTTCATTATTTTTTATTATCATCCTTCATTATTATTATAATGGAGCATAAAAACTTGTAAGATTCCGATTTTTAAAGTGAACCTCACAGAAGTAAACAGACCGCTGCTGGAATTTAAAACATAATGCAAAAATTGGGAATCGATATAATATGATGAAATGATGATGAAATAGTATGGTTCTCCTGATGAAGTATTTTCAATTGATTCAAAAATGATTTAAACAGAAGAGTATGAAATTTGTTCTTATGATCCAACCTAATACAGTGATCCACCTTTTCTTTAACCTACTTAATGTAGTAGATTATGAGCAACTGCAAGTAGTGTGTAAATCATGACAATGGAGTACCACCACGAGATTTTAAATGTGTTGTGTGGGAGTGAGATGGGGTGAAAATTCGAGATAAATAATTTTTAGATGGAAACGCATGTGCTAAGAACGCTTCACGTAGGATATTGCTGGCATATTTTAAAAAGCAACATACTAGCGTATGCTACACCTCATATGGTGTAGAGGCTGATTCCCTCAAGGGTTTCATGATTTGAATTTGAGGTGCTGGTGCTATGCTGTCTTTATTTGTGAAAAAATAAATCTGATGCAAACCCGTATATTTCAACTCGCCGCAATTATTAATCGTGTTTATTTACCAATGAATAGTTGATTGTGCAAGTAGTATAATATGTATATATGCGATGCATTACAAGGTGTAGATTCTAGATTCTGGTTTAATTTGTAGTGCATTCGATGATTAGTACATGGGAAGGAAAAACAGGCCAAAATGATGAGCTTAATGATTAGATGAAATCAAAAATTTGTATTTTACATTTGCACCAGCAGTTTCTTTACGTCACGTTATGTAGTTCACATTTGTGTGCCAAAATGCAATACGCAAAGCGACAGGTATTGGCGTTGTCACATGTCGTGCTCTACAATTTAAAACTGTTTGTACGTGTTCTACATTATCCTACATATCATAATTTCGTTATCTATGCAAGCATAAAGTGCACTTATAGTCAATTTCCATTTTCGGCAATATCAATGCGTATAGCGACATGGTACACGTTGTTCAAAATTCCACGAACATTTAACATCCTGCAGGATGTTTTTGTAATTTTGTGTAGTGTATGTACATAAATATATGTAGGTGTTGCAATTGCAGTGATGCAAGTCAACTGATGACTGATCAGTATACAATTTTCCGGTTTTCTTATTTACTTATCATGCCGTTGCTCATTTTATGTAGCATTAACATACATCATGAGTAAATATTCCGTTTATGGGGTTTAACGTCACTCTCACATGCATATAAAAGCCGGAGTTTCCAAGCTATAGGTAGACGCATTCATTGTTACATGCAGGTGGCTCCATTTCTTTCAATAATTGATACACATGAGTCACCCATCATATTCATGGCGTGCCAATTTACTGAATACGTATATGATCATTCAAGATCGTGCTATTCCTCTTATTTATTAATCAAAACCGGCAGGTAATACTATTGCTTACGTATATTCTATGCTGTCCAATGAATCTCGATGATCATTCATGTGCTTCGTGTGTCTTGCCATGTCAATAATATGACCAATTTAAGTTGTACATCAAGACGGATCAAATTGATTTTTTACATTACTTGTCAGTAGGCTGTAGTTAGTTGTAGGTATGCAGTGCAATTGCAGCAGTATCTTTTCTTGCCGACTGTATTACACACACAGATGCCTAGTAAGGAAAACCGGTTACTTACAATAAATGAAGCGAAAGCACAATAAAGGCATATATTTTTCTAACAATTTTCATTCAAATCACAGTGAAATATTAATACCCTATACTATATTCAAAATGGACAGAAAAATTTAGTAATTGAACACTATTCTAGTTTTTGAAATTCAGAAATAAGCATTTACCAAATCAAAACTTTCTAAAATATTATTAAAGTACGGTTAAGGTACTACACTGATTAAAGAAAAACAACACTGAATATTATCCAAACCGGAACAGAACTAATATGTAGAAAAGTACTATGAATTATATGCGACAAAATTGGGGGGCTAATGCAGATTGGACTACTTAAAGGCCTTAATCATTGTCTATTTTTAAGCATATATTTACTGCAAAATTATCAGTTTCTAGTAAAAGTACAAACTATATAGTCTTGCGAAAGTCATTGATACAAAAACAATCGCAGAAGACGATGAATAAAAATATCACGCATGCATTTAGTGTGGAAGCTGAAACGCTCATAGAAATGATATAATATAGATATATAATTATTTAAGCCGTTCTTTTACGGAAGAGTGATGACAAATTTTTAAGTCAAAATTCAATCCATTAGGATGGTGGATCAATTTGAATTAAATCAATAATGTCCTGACCGAATAAGCTTGTACAACATGTCAGAGGAAGCAGAGCGGTGTCCTGGAGTATTTGCATTAAAAAGTGCTGGGGCTGCTAAAGAATAGAAGCTATCATTATACTTGACTATATCTATTGATACTCACAGGTCCAGTTGACTTTGAATCTTCATGACAAATAAACACAATCTCCATATAAAGATTCAACATTCGGCACGTCATACGTAAATTTACATAATATCCAACATTCGCATGCTTATCTAAAGCTTCGAGCTCCTCTATTTATAGGAGTAGAAAATGCCTGAATGAATGAGCTTATTTGTCCAAACAAATGATAAGATAAATGACAAATATGATATTCCAATTTTCAGTGAACAAAATACAATTTGTACAACTACAGAAGGAGTAGTTAGAAAAAGTTTTATCCTATATACTTGAACTATGAAGCCATGTGCAAGCTCAAAGCTTGGCTCTGTCAAGGCTGGCATTCTTATAGCTGTAATATAACATCAAGGAAAAAATATAGCTAAACCTGTGGTTTGTTTGGCACGATGCAATAAACCATATTTATGCATAGGCATATAATTATTCGTGTATATACATTTTTTTACTCGTACTAGATTATGAAATCAACAAACCAACGCTGACTGAGACGCAGATGTGATATGGGCATTAATGATTTTTTTAAGTTTCAGTATGTAATCTACTATATTCCGTAGATAGGTGAATCATGCGCGTTTATGAACTAGGCAGAATCAGTAAAAACATCGTAATAATAATATGCAACATTAGAAGGATCTTCAAGAGCGTGTAACACTTGGCATAATCCAAGGCTTGGCACATGCGAGGCTCAACATAATCACTGAAGTGACGAGTACATACAACAATTTTTTGTCATTCATTAATATTCAAAATGTGAGTCGATCCCATATCGCACAACTTTCATGCATATTCATGTTCGTTTTTTTTTCAATTCTGTGCATTTGATGGCATGTAAAAGAAGTGATCAGGAATTATTCGTAGTCGATATTTGATTTAATTGACCATATTATCATATCGAAAGCAAGACATTAGTTTACATTATTAGCAAAAGAGAGTATAGCATTGTATGCCAATAAATTTGTTGTACAGTTGAGCCACACCTACTAAAACAAACGAAACCCGCCTTTTAATTTATAGTTCGTTGCTCCGTTGAATTTCATCAAATCTATTGATAGGAGCAATGTAATGAATTTTTAAAACCTACAATCTCTAGCACCCTGATGAAATAATATGCTACGTGTTATGAGTTGACATTGCAGCGACCCCAGAGGCAGGATATGAGTTGGTAGTCCATTATGCAGACACACTGACATGATAAAATAAATAGTAAACATATATATTGACATGCATTTTAGAGATGATAAATATTTTAGGACTTACCTCACACTCAATACAAAGTCATCTTCAGACGCCCGTTTTCGTACGAGATAGTGACCATCCTTTGTCAGCCTTTGCTTTGTCTGTGAATGACTCAGATAGCCGTGGAATGCACTTCCAAATGGATTATATAGGAAGAAGTCGGGTTTATCCCAAGGAGGTGCAGAAGTTGTTGTAATACTTGTGACAGTAGATACTGCTGAAGTCGTTTGAAGGATAAGCTCATCGTGATGACCATCATGGATTTTACTATTACTTCGATTACTGTGACAGCGGATTAGGCTGCCGTTGGGGCTGTTGGTATTCATGTCATCATCTGCAAGAATAGGCTGGGGTGGTGAAGGTGAATGTGAATTATGGGAGCTTTCAAGGGAATTGCTGCAGTTTGAACTAGATTCTAAGAGATGATGGTGATTTGGGTTTTTTATGGAAAGTCTTAAGCATCTTTGAAGATCCAGCTCAAGTTTATCAACAGATATGGAAGAGGAACAATCATTGTCAGCATTGTGGACCAAAATGTCATCATCTTCTTCCAGCATCCCATGGCGGCGTAAGCTATGTCTGTGATGGAGATGCCGGTTTCGTCGAATGTCTTTCCTTTCATTAAGATTCAAATCACCTCCTGTGGTGGATCCAAGGCTTTGTATGCTTTGATCACTATCATCTCCCGATGAACTGGCGGTTGTGGAGGAGCTTGGAAATCGTTGATATCCTATTTCATCACATTCCACCAAAATTGCTTTAGGTGCTTCACTGACCAGCTTCAGCACTGATGTTTGTTCAGTCAAGTCATTGATTTTTTTAATGTATGGTCGGGGATTTGAAGATTTCGAAAATGTTCAAAAAAGAAGAAGAAAAAACATGTCATATAAACATAAAGATCAAACATCAAACGTATATCTATTTAATGGGAATGCATGGAGGAAGGTGAGACAATAACACAGCTTTATTTACTCTGATTCGCGGAAAACCATTTATCATTTATGATGTCCCATCCAGTAGGGAAGGGATGCTGGAAAAAATTCAATGCGTGTAAAATGGTCTGTGAAACATCACTTTCCTCACTTTCTCTTGTCAAATGTACCTTCTCGGGTATCAGGTACGCATAGAAATAACATTCTAAGATTTTTAAAAATTATTGACTTTGTGACACAGTCAAACAGAGAACAACTTCAATGCTAATTCACACAGTGAATTGGAGAGATAAATACACCATCAAATTATGTGAAGTGAACCGCGGATTACCTTTCAAAAATCAAAACGTTAAGCTGGAATTTCAAAAGCGCTAATAGAACCTTTCTTAAGATTATTGTGTGACTAAAGACGATCAAATTTCTTTCAAAAAATGAAAGTAGCTCAGCTCCTCCAGTTTGCTGGTGGATCTGGAAGTCCAAAGAATGCAGACCAAGCACAGAATTGGCGCTGGAAAGTCAGTGGACTGAGTGTCAAAGATTTGAAAAAGCATTACGCGGTAAAGTTGACAATGGTTTAGTAAAAAATGGCAAGCAAACCGTTATCCGTTTACAATCTTAATGTTCATCGATTTGTTCTCGCAGATCATTCCACTCTATGGCTTCACCATTCTAGCTTTGGGTTTAGCTGGAGCGTATGTTTACCGGTTAGCCACGAAGCATCCTGAAGTTTCTTGGACCAAGAAGACTTCCGAACCATGGAATGAATACAGAAACAAGCAGTATAAGGTTGGTTAGCTATTGACCTAATATGAAATATCACAAACAAATTCAATTGCATTTTTGTCAATGCATGTTATGATTTAATTGTAGTTTGTCGATTCTGGACGAGACTATTCCAAAGGCACTCCGGCACCGACTTACAAGCCATGAATCTCAATTGTATAAGGAGTTGCATTCTGTTTAACGACTCCTCTCGGGATATGTGTTCTTCTGTGCGAGCCACTTTGATTCCCCTTGTAAACTACTCGTCATCATTACTAATATTACTATTCCAAATTGTTGTTGTATTCAGTTTCCATTACGGGTATATTAAAAAATAAATCCGGATTTCATAATAAAGCTGTTATAAGTCTACAAAAATCGGTATTTTCCAATCTCACAAATAATCACTAGTTAGTCAGTCAGTCAGGCATTTTCCCATAAATGTGTGCTAGTAAAAGTACACAAGCAAATGGCTGGAAAAAATATTTTGTATTTCATTTTAGCAGACTACATTGTACAATTCATGAATATACAATACATACGTAATCGAACTTTTGTCACACAAAAAGGAGTGTTCTTAAGTCAATACGAGGCATGCTTTGTTATGACTATTTTTATGGCGTTTGTTGACACTACATTTCCTTCTCTGTCATCTAAGCATGTCTATTAACATTTTACTCAAGTGCGAACATTTTGCGGCTTCAAGAGTAAACTTTAATTTCCTGTCGGCATTCTCCGTTTTTTGTGAGTACGTATTTTCTATCCTAACACAGACCAGACCCCAATGTTTCATGGTAGTAATATATATAGGTGAACAAAAAAGTTCAAACCAGCAAATATGCGCTTTTACAAGCAGAAGAAGTGTGTAAAAATCTTTTCGAATTTTTGTTTTTCAAGAAAACGAAAACGTAGGAGCAACCCAAGTGCAAACTCCAATATAACAGCGAAATTCCCTTTCATCTGCTTTGCTTCACTTGATAAAAAAGCTAATATTTTTTGTAAGGTAACTTGATGAATTATTATGTCTTGTCTAATGTGTGCCCTGAAAATTTATACTTTATAGACCCTCGACTGTTCTTGAAGAAGCCCCTCTTGGTGATTTATTCATTAAGTCCAAAAGCCCTAATGAAAACATTAATAAAACGCAACAGATTCATTTTTTGAACATGCTGGATTTAATTTCAAATGCCATAAAATTTATATTAAGCACTAATCACACACAATCCATTTGCTTAAAGGTTTCTAAGATTGAGGATACAATGCATAGTTAACTTTTATTTTGTGGCTATACATAATATGGCTAGTAGACAGACACTGTGAAAGTTGATATTTGATAAATACACATTTATTAAAGTACATAAGTCCTGAATGTCTTTTGAAAAGTTATTTCTCCCATGTACTTCATTTTAATTACAATGTTCACTTAAGACTCTGACTAACATGAAAACATATCGTACCCCGCTGGATTGTTTATATGTTCGCAAAGCTATATTTGTTTGGTAATGGGATTGCATACCAAAGTCGTATTGTCTAGCTTGAAAAAGGTTTGACAAATCATCATCCTTCTGGCGAAAGAATGAGAAAAATTGGGGAAAGAAAAGACACGACAAAAATATGCTCAAACATAATATACTCTATTCTCTACATTTTAAGAACCAGTTACATACTCCGGAGGAAGAATCTTCTTCATTCCATAACATCAAACAAGCATAATTGGGTTGAAGTGGTTTAAAGTGTTCACTGTTTTACTGTTTACTAGCATGCCAGTGGAGACATTCATAACTCGGCATAACGAGGAGGAAGAAGGTAGTAAACTGACTTTAGAGCTTCACAGATGTGTTTCAAGAAAATGCTCATTCTCCACATGTTTATGTCAAATAATATCATGAAGTCAGATTCAAAAACAAGGAGAAACATTACTTAAGCTCTTCTCGCATCTTATCACACATTGTAGGTTTAGAGACGATAGAATTGAATAATGAGAATGAGAAGACTGATGCAGCTCCTCTTTTCCCTCTTTTATATAATAGGTGCGTGTATAATATGAGTTTTGTTGAGTGACTGACGAGAATATTTACTACGATAGTCGTAGATATGTTTCTAGATGTGTTTCGGTAAAAAGACTTTTAGTAAGATAGAACTGGAGCTGTCGAGTCCTTGAGATTTCATACTCGATTCATAAAGTAATGATGCGTGCATCTGTGTAGGAACATACATATAGCTAGTATTATGTTTTATGTGCATTTCTATACTCATTCACTGCACTCATCCAGTGAGTAAACTCTATTATCTTTCGGTTTGAAGTAATTGTCAATATGCAGAATGAACTCCTTAATATACATCTCCTCTCATCTCTAGACTTCACATTTTCCTCGTTTCTTGAACCTCGTCTCATACTATTATCAACTTCAACAATTGTTGGTACCAAAACGAATCCACCAGACTGCAAAGTTTGTGGCGTGTAGTGCAACGTGTGCATCTTTCTTACTCACAAAAATATCTCATGTTTTAGGGGTTTGTGTCTCGTTATGTCTGACTTCTGTATTCCACAAATCCACATCACAAAATTCTTCTTATTCAGATGTAAATACACTACTGTCATGTAACAAAGCAATTTTTGCTTAAAATGAGATGCTTTTATACTTTAGCTTCATGTGAAATTGCCGATGAAGTAGCATTTCAACAGCTTGGTTACATGCACAGGAAGAGAGTTTTTTATGAATAAAGAGAATGTAATCAGCAATCATCAACATGAGTGTCTTTTGTGGAGTGAAAGAAAAAGAAAAGATGATGAGAATGAAATTATGTCCCTAAAAAGAGCTTAGGGTAAGCTTAGGACGTAAATTCCACTTGGTAATTTAAGTAATCTCCAGCTAGTGTTAAGTGTACAAATGTCCAATGTTCAAATGTTGGTGCATCTGTAAAGAAAACTCAGTCAATTACGTGGCACTTGTATTTGGTAATTCTAGCTTGTTTACTTGATTGTATAACGACTCCCAGTTCTTCAAGTCATGTATTAAAACCTGATGCTTCTTGTAAACCTGCACTGATGCTTCTTGCAAATAAACGCCACATTAGTGTACATAAATAAATAAAAACCTCCATGTTCTTTAAGATCAAACCAAAATTATTGTTCTGGAGTAAGTATACGAATGGATATATGTACATGATTCATTACTTTATTGTCACGAAGCGTCCAGTTAGTAAATAATTACATATCAATTCAAATTTATCAATGAAGACAGAATACGGTGTTTTTTATCAATTCGGAATTCCTCTGCACAAATAGGGTGTTGGATTTAAATTAACAATAACAGGAAGGACGCAAGCCAACTGATATTGAGAGCTTTATTTGTGCATTGCAACTTGTAACTATCAGTGTTGCATTTAAATACATATTTTCTGGGGTGGCAGACTACCAAGTAGCAAACTCTAAATTATATGAATGGTATGTATTTGAAACCAGGCTAGTAAATGAGGCAGAAGGAAACCTTTTTGAGGAATCATGTTTTCAAAATGATGAATGAACTAGTAATGAATCACAGACCCACTGAAAATATACGGTTGCTGAATTCGCATTATGTCTTAGAGGAAATTTTGCAAGACACCTTCAGCATTCTAAAAGTCAATATGCAGATATATAGACCATTTCCTGTAACAAGTAGAAAACTAACAATGTTTGAGTTTGGTATTGACGGACTGAATTTTTCTTGGGATTCCCATTTCATGGGATTGGGAACAAGACGAAGATTGATTGAACGTGGGTATACAATAAAATTATCCTTACCCTAATTTTCACGCAAAAAATATTGAATCCTATCCTACATAATTCGTATTACTTATTGCTTTTCATGCATAAGCATAGGTATAATATGCATAATACACGCTCAAAGCCATTATAGGGTTTACTCTTAGGGGATTTGTTAGTTGAGATGAGGACGCATTCAGCTGCCAAAAATCTTAATCTATCAAGTAAAACACGAACAAACGAACATGTCAAAAACGTCGTATTAAGTATATTGGCGAGCATCAAAGGTATTTTTAACTTAATAATATTGTGTAACAGTCGTTCTCAATCACACGTGATTGCCAAATTAAGAAAACGTTAAAATTTGTCGTTGAAGTACATATAACAAGTTAGACAAAATTCCAATTAGATCGGTAGAGTGTCACACATGATTCGCTTCTTAAATCATTTCTTAGTTTACACGTCGGCACTGTTAAGTCACTCGCTTCAAAATTGTCATTAAATAGTTCAAAAGTAAAAAGGGCTAGAACCTCTCATAATAATGCATTTTGCTTTCAAATGCATTATGCTTCATATTTTCTTCTTCTAAACAATTGACAATAGTTCTTCTGATTAACATTGTCCAAGTAATTATATCGTTTTAATCCTAAATATACTCTAACGCGAACCCTTAGAAATCTGTACATTTAAAGACTACCAATAATAGATTTTGATAATAATTAACTATATTCTTTGTATTTCCACGTCTGAATTACTTAATATTTCAACCTGGTATGGATGGTGCATCGGATTTTCTTTAATGTACAATAAAAAATTAATGAAGGGTGCGTGTTATTTGTACAATTGTATTTGCTAAATTTATCAAATTCTCTTTTCGCAGTTGTGTTCTCAATAGCCGTCTAAGTTTCTACTAAAATTCAGCAAGATATTTATATGAAAGTGAACCACAGTAGTTCAAGGTAGTACTTCTTTCATTTTAATAATATATTGCTGACACTTAGATGCACAAAAACTCCTTCAGAACTAGCTCATGTGCGTGGTTCAACACATTTCGAAAATTAAAACGTAATTGTGCATAGCATTATGGGCTAATACGCGACAACTAAAACTCTGTACGGAAGCACATTGGTTTTTATCTGAATAATGCGTTGTGGTCATATTTTGTAATAAAAAAGCATATAGGAAGACAAGATATAAGATAAGAATGTAGTTACGAATGTAAATGCGGCTTGTGGCTCCTGTAGTTGGTTAGTAGCTGTTTGTGATATCATCAATGTATATGCTTGTACATGCTTTCATTTAGATTCAAAGTTGGACAGGAATGGTTAGAGATAATAGTAATATTTTGGCCTGGTAAACATTGGCAAATGTAATCTTTTTGCTTGCTTGCACTACACTTTTGAGACCGCGACATTTACGCGAAAGGCGACTTGGATCGTTTGCCTTTGCGAGCATGATGAATACCCAAACCATGATGTTGTCATCGACAAGCACACATCCAACACCTTTCCTTGTTGCTTAAGATAGTGTCAAAAGTGTTTACACGCGCATCCCATGTTTTCAAAATATACTCGGTATTTCTATCTCCGTATATCCCATTGCATATCAAAACACAACATTAAGTTATATACTACATGATATTATTTATCTCCACATGGCTACTCGCGTGCGTAATCAAATCATGGATTTAAAACACAGAAATATTGTGTGGGCGAATCAGAGTATGGCATCAGTGAAAGGACATGGGTTTTTAGGAAGTTGGAGTTGGAAGATATACTATTCTTTATAGAAAAAGGTTCATTTGCCTAAACCTTAATTAATACGTTAGTCTTTGACTATAAAATCATTGATATTAAGTATTTATTTATATACTTACGTTGGTTTTTCCACAGCGTGGTTGGTATTTTTCGATCCATGATTTGTAATGATCGAATAACGGTTTGGTCAGCTCTTCTCCCTGTTAAAAATTGTAAAAAAAATTTGCATGAAACATCATTATTACAGATGCAACTGTGTGCTTCAACAAAGTATGTATATTTATATAATACGCTTTTTAAATCCTAATTCGTCTCAATTTGTTTATACTACCATAATTTAATTATTTGCAGCATACGGTTCTCTCAAGGTCTAACGTATAAGAGTATTAGGATAAACATCCTACCAACAGTAGTGAAAGCTGAGGCTTTTATTTATAATATTAAGTTAATCTCTTTAAGTAGATTAAGGTTTATGACCAATAATTTTGGTAAAATGGTGCACTCCAACAACAGTTATTCGCATACCATAAGAGCAACGAATGTTATTATTGGTTAAAAGCGTTGTGAGATCACTTTTATGTAAGAAATTAAATTTCAAACCATACATGTACCCTTTCTGTTAACTTCTTGATTTACGTTCATTCATATTTTAGCTTTGATGAGAACAAAAGCTGGGATGTTCCCACAAGCATGTTCAATGAAAATCAAGATGGAATAAAGTGAAAGTTGCGAAGGTATGTGTATGTACTAACTAACTGTATTTCTGATTACTCAACATTTTGTATCTGACATTTATAGCTTCTAAATCCATAGTAGTAATAAAACATTATTTTGGTTCCGGCTAATCGTAAATTGAAATTCATAGTTCAACCTTGCCTTGCAACAGTTTTGGTACATGCGTCATATCCGCCCATGATCGACCGCTTGATCTACTTTTGGTGGAACGGTTTTAGAATATTTTCTGCATCAACTGCTGTTTTATGTTATTTAAAATAGACTCCACAGGCGGAAAATGTCAAAACGTAAGTACATCAATAGATTTTATTAATAAGAGGTGCGCTGACACGTTCCGCCTTTTAACTAATAATATACAAAAAGAAGAGTCACACTGTCACACATCACTATTGCAGTATTTACTTATCGAAAATGCTGCCTACTTATGAAACTGTCAACGATTTTTATTGCTGTATTTGTTGCTTGTGAAGTAAAGCTTGTCAAGCGTACTTGATCGTAAGAAGCATATTTTAATGTTCAAGCAGAACCAAAACCAAACAGAACAGAACATATTAAGAAAGTTTCGGGAGTGTTCACAAAACGATTCACTCAGGCAAGTACAAACTTTGACATTCTTAGCTCTCAACTAACCCCATCATCCTTTTAATCAACACGTTTCCTTTTTAAGGTGAATCTCTAGTAATTAGACGTTAATATTCAGTCTATCCGTAATGTTTTGAGCTAATGCAATAAGACACGTTTCTTCGTTTATGCACAACTAAGAGGATTAGCTGAATTAAAATGTAAAAATCCAGCCATAAAACTAATTTAAATTAAATTGTATATATGTTGAACCAAAGATTATTTTAGTTATCCTATTTCAACCAGATTGGTGATGGCGACTATGATTTTATTCTTTGCAATTGTAAATATTGCATCGGTAAATTGCTTTTATTGACGTTTATGCAAACGGAAGTTCGTTTATTTCAATTTGTTGCCTTACTTCCATTACTATATAACGGTCACGTTCCGGAACTTTTTGCCATTATTTTTTATAGCAAAACACGATATAGAGTATACAGTATACATGAAAAAGAAGAGGGGCAAACAATGCATAGTTAATTCATGGAATGAAATAAAATTAAAACTGAAGACGACACATTAACATTAACGGAAACCCGTGGCTTCATGCATTAAAAGCTAAAAAGCCACCGACTCCGCCAGCACTCTATTTATGATGATTATGTTGGCGTCAAGCTGCCATTAAGATTACTTTCTATTGAGCTTCAATCACACTACCTCCAGTTTTACATGCATATAGTATCTCAACACCATTAGGTTTACACTTTACACCATCCGACTATACGTGTACAAACCAACTCTTTTGTTGATGTTCCATATAAATCATATCATAAAATATCGAGTTTCATCCCATGAGGAGCCACATTGACGACAACAAAGTTGGCACCAGCCTATTCACTCTCATTGTAAATACAAAAAATTTGTTGACAGACTGATTGTTCACTTACAAATCTGGATGACAAAATATAAAAAACGCTATGGTATATGTGCTGCTAGAACAGTGATTTAGCTATAGTATTTATGTACGCATAAGATATAATTAAGAAAATCAATAACTTATCAAGTGTATCAACATTGAATACATTGGTCCTCTGAGTACGAATGCTTTCTATTCAAATATGTCCTTATGAAATAGTTTTGCCAGCATTATTTATGCATACTACTAATAGCATATATCATTATAATACATATGTGTTGTAATGTAATAATCAACCATATAGCTAATATAACTTAGATATGAAGAAAAATAATAATTGGTTTAAAAACTTTTGATTGTATTTGCGTATTTAAATACTTTTGCGAAAAAACTAAATAGAAAAGTCATGAATTTAACTTTACTCCCAGCTACTTCTGATCTGTACACGTTGTCAGCGTTAAAACATTGCCTCTCTGTCATTTAACGCATTTTTGATAATATTCGCACATATATCATTTTATGCTCTTCTCATAGTTAATTCTGATCCTCTGGCTTTATCTTCATGTTCAGAAAAGGTGGTAAGGCAATGATTTCAGGCTCTAAATTCAATTACTAATAGTTTAACAGCAAGCATATAGCTATAGCCATACAGTGACAGAGTACAGGTGGTCTACCCTTCATGTTAAAAAATACATTAAATCAGTAAGGAAGACTACTACTTTATAATACTAATTGCTTCATTAAATTTTTATTGCGTTGGATGAGGTTTTATAACTGAATTTTTAGCTAATCCTTAATATGACTTTATTTTTCATGTTAGGTATGTATTTGTCACTGCACATATTTAACCACTGAAATTCTCGGTACTTTGTTTTGTTAGTGAAACTGTAAATTAAGATTGACAAATGTAATGCATGTTATGATGATCATGGCCAAAGTAATAGCATTAGAGCAGTATAGCTTTTATATTTTTTAATAATTGAAATATGCCATTTACGGTTAAGTGACGCCTTTTCTAGAGCACTTTAGTAGTGGATCAGATTCATATAATGCCTAACCTACATAGGTCAGATGCAAGTGGGTGGGCCCCTCGAGAAAGAAAGTAAAAATTGTTGATTTGTTGACATCATAACTGAAAACATTTGATTTTTTGTAATCGTGTTGAGAGTAGCGACTGAAATACATATTAGCTAATTGGATGATTGATGAGAAACATGAATGGAGTTAAGGCTTTCTATAATATAATAAAATGAAAGTAATATGTAAGATCTAAATCATAGCACTTATAAGTTATAAGACCATCTTCACAAGTTAAATCACCCAAGTTTTATTCAATCCATTATATACATTTGTGTAAACCAGTTATTTTCTTTGTACTTTTTAATACATCGCAGCAGTTTAAGGGCTTCTAATGCTAATTTTTAAAATTGACAGTGAGATGAGAATATGATGTAAATGAATATTTATTTATAACACAACCTACCAATGCAGTTTCCTTACTGCAGCATTCAATGCACAAGGTTTTAAAATCCATGGCTTATGTGATGTACATTTTTAAAATGCGATTGTGATATTCTGTAGTTTTGTGGTGAAAACTAGGTAATTGATGATATCTGTGTACAATACTTATTTTATTTATTCATACGAATTTCTGCATATGTACACTTGAAATGCACCCAACAAATTACCTAAATGAACTTGCTCCAAAATCCAAAACGTGCCATACATCACCAGAAGCTGCATTCATTGCAGTTCATAAAATGCATAAAGTAAACAAAGATTGACACGATAAATTAACTTCAATGAGTCATTGTGCCAAATGCATGTTCGCATCGTCTTTTCTCTTTGAAGCCAGTCAGTCAACCTCAGTCAAATTGGTTAAACTATGCTTATCAAGCGAATGAAACTGAGTTGCAGCATCATGTGATGTGATATTGATATTGACATTGTCATTGAAGATAATGTCTTGTCTAAAGCTATCTAAAGCTATCGTATGTCACTTGTGAATTATCAACTCATCCTCATCATACATTAAGCTTCTTACCTTGTACACAGGCATATTTTAGCCACCAATCCCATGATATGTTGCGCTACTACAATACAACCTGGTGAAATGATCTGGTAAAGTTCATTATGCAAATGCAAATGAGTAGGCAACTTTTTAAAAATGTCCTACTTGACTGATTATTACTGAAAGAGCAAGAAAAAATATAACCCTTAATGTCAATGGAAAGGTGAGAGCAATCATCCTTTTTTGTTATCATGCATTTCCATTGACGCTTAAGTTTCTTCTCTCTTCATTTTCATGTTATAATCACAAGCATGATTATGAAGCCTCCAAAAATAGGAATTTATCTTCCGATTGCTACCGCACCTTATTAAAAATTCCATTTAAAACACGCATATTATTCTAATATTTAAATGCACTACATGCGAATTTGACTCATTTCCATCCCCCCACACACACGCATATTTATTACGCCGCTTGAGCATATGCGAAAGCAAGTATTGACTTTGTGACGTTTGTCTGTCCGTCTGTCTGTCTG
>JAQIXW010002310.1:0-15921 GCA_034700685.1 Willowsia buskii | reverse complement strand
AAAATTTCAGCCAAATCGAATTAAGCGTTCGAAAGTTATCGTGCTGACAGACATACATACATCCATCCACACAGACGTTCGTTCATCCACTCCCCTACCCACCATTCTCATAAAGTCCCATTCTGGAACTTAATAAACGCGCAATAAAATAATCAACAATCTTACAGGTAAAATCTTGAACTAGGTCATAGGTTGATCGAGGCTTGGGATGGATTTTAGTCGTGTCTCTCTTAAAGTCTTATTAGGTGACTGGTGGGTGGGTGACTTTCTTCGGATGTGGATGTCGGACGGAGCTGAATTCTGCACTGCCGAGAACGAAAATTAATTGAATTCCGATGTCCAAAACTATCAATTCGAAAGACTAACACTTAAATAAATGTTGCGCAATTAAGGACGAAAGTAACTTGCATTACATTCAGTAGCGCAGCGATTGTTTCTTTTGGGTCACTAACATAAGTAAACAATCGGGATCTCCTTGCCATTTTTCTGTCTCATTCATCTCCTATCATGTTCGGTTGCGTTCTAGTTGTGAAAAAAACTGAACTGATTCGCGCACTTAACAAATTGACATGTTGGGGCAATGCGAAACCAATTAACTCGTATTCTTTCTTATATAAAATGCCAGGTAAATCTGTTGTCATTTTAAGAGTTAAAAACGCCAAATATTCAGTCGAGGCTACTTACAAAATTTCTTGTTTTAAATGTCAATTGGAGGAAAAGTACTTGAAAATCCATGGTAATTAGTAATATAATTAAATCAGTAATTAGAATGTAGATGCATATCTATTTTTTATCTCGATTGTGGAATATGTTAATATTCACAGCGACCAACCAATTATGTTAATATGTTGGTCGCCTCATTGTAACTCTTAAGTTCATCTACTTTTGAGCACGGCTTCACTGTGCTCACCGAAACCTATAACACAATGTACTCATGTCCTTCAACGGTCATTCCTACTCTGACTCTCAATCATTAAAGTCACTCTTCTTAAGCTATCTCTCGACTTCTCTCACATCACATTATTTCTCATAAGATCTGCTTGCCGCATATCTTACATCGATAATCAAAGCAGCAACACAAATGAGATGAATGATTACTGAAAAAAATATATTTTTACAACAATTTGGTCGTTTTGTTTCATATTTCGACTTAGAAAGAATAGGACTTCGCATGCCATGCAATTTTTATCGAGTTCCCCGAAGCATTGATGAATTATATTGTAGAAAACTGTGCCAGAAAATTAATCAATTATTACTACAAATTTAAATATTTGTACATTATGCAAAACATCGCCATACACAGAAAAAGTTTGCTATACAAATTTTGGGATTTAAACTTTTATTGTCAATTTTTACCGATTTAATGCTAACATTTTAATTAGTGCGGAGTAAAATCTGCACAGTCAAATCATTCGCAAATTCTATGCAATGTGATGGTGTCAATTTGTCAACATAGTTCACAAATCTAAGCCGAACTTTAATTGAACTACAACTCCGGCACAGTTTGCTATGTAGTTTCTGATCTAAACAATTAACAAATATGTTTTTCTTTTGCATTAATACAAAGTTCTGTGATTGTGCATGTATATATGCCATTTCACCGAGGTAGCAAACAAATGCTAGTATAGAGTTTACCAAAATCCCGGAGAGCATTATAAGCTCAATTATATTTACCAGTGTTACCAGCATTCTAACTAATGCTGCAGTTCCAAAAGAAATTAATGGAATTCCACAGACGATTATCACCAGAAGTAGAATGGATTGCTGAACTTCATTCATCAATATTCCCAAAACTTGCAGTGCCCGATATTGAAGCACTTTTTGATAACTTTTTCCTTTTACCTTACGATTAGTGCGACTCACGAATAATCTAAAAATAAATTTTATTTGTATTTGAATTTTAAAATATTGTAACTTAATTACTTACGATTATACCTATTATATTCTCTAAGCGTGTTTGTGCAAAGCATGAGCACTCCACTAGCAGCAAACAAGGCCAGATTTGCTCCAAACACAAACATCCAGTGATTTTCAAGCAAAACGACACTTTTTAACAAAGTTGACATCACACCACTGCTAAATATTTCCCCAGAGATGGACAAGCACTCAGGGACAAGCACTCAGGGACTCAGGTAATAGCCAGTATCCTACATAGCTGGTTTACATGGGTTAAACCAATGAATGCCATAGATATACAGGAGAGGTACCAATTCCGTAATAATAGGACTCGTATATGCGACAAGAATGTTCACTTGCGAAGTAATTGTTGGTTTTGTAAGTAATTTTGGGTGCAACGGATATTTACTAAGATATTCTAAAAGGCCGTTAACGTATAAGCACAGGTTTTGCACATGAATTTTACAAGATTCCATATACAAGGCGAAGACAAGAAGACCTGCCAACACTAAACCGAATAATAATTTGTCTGTGTTTGTGAGTTGACTTGTAGGATGTGAAATAAATACGTAAAGGCCCCCAAGAATATATAGAGGAGTAAAATCATCCCATATAGGAAAGAGGTCGGAATTGACTTCAAAAATTTGAAAATTTATTACAATAGGCTGATAGAGCATCAAAAACTATGTAGAATCCCGACTTTAGTTAATGAAAATGTATTCACCATTTTCTGTGGCAGAGCACCAAAAGTCAAAAACGCGTTCCGCGGGGACTTAGCTAGCGTCCATAGATTTTTACGTACGGGCTTGAAAATACGCGCATTAAATGCGCAATTAAATTCTCTAGAAGGCACTTTTCTTGGAAATTTGAAATTTGATCTCGTTCAAAAGTAATAAAATTGAACATTGAAATTGAGGTTACTTTTCACCCTAAAAATGGTTCATGAAGGTGAATTTCTAGCGACGAAATTGGTTTTTATTCTATTAATTTTGAACGAGATCAAATTTCCAAGAAAAGTGCCTTCTAGAAAATTTAATTGCGCATTTAATGCGCGTATTTTCAAGCCCGTACGTAAAAATCTATGGACGCTAGCTAAGTCCCCGCGGAACGCGTTTTTGACTTTTGGTGCTCTGCCACAGAAAATGGTGAATACATTTTCATTAACTAAAGTCGGGATTCTACATAGTTTTTGATGCTCTATCAGCCTATTGTAATAAATTTTCAAATTTTTGAAGTCAATTCCTACCTTATTCCTATATGGGATGATTTTACTCAGAGCAATATGAAGTACGAAAATTTGATATCGCAGTTTTAGATTTTTCTCTCGAATACTCAGATTGTCTCTCAACTTCAGTTTACTCAGCTTACTCCCACTCGATTAGTGCGCTATCTAGAAACCCAGCCAATTTGCAAAGTGTAGAAAACAATTTTGGGTGGTCGGTTAGCATTATTTGAATATAAAATTTAAAGAAACTGTGCAGTTCAATAATATCAAAAGTTTGGACTAACTTCCCTAATTGGAAATAAATACAACTATTAACTTCTGGAGCAAATATTGAGTAAACGTAAAATTTCAATAAGTACAAATCAAATTCAAATGGATAGGATCAAACTTCATTGCTAATCAAGACCCAAAGATCGTTTACAAGTTCCCTTATTAAAATCAACTCGATAATGGCTATCGATTAAGCTTTTGTAATACAAATATATTAATTTTACGGATATTAGTTTTGATAATCACATTCAAAATATTAGAGCAATTCAATACATACACATTTCGTTGTTTTATCAAGTTTTTTTGTATTACTGTTTGCATAACAACATTCTTTGCTTGTCACTTAACATTTTATAAAATATATTTTCCAACCGATTAGTAAAACTAGATAAAGATCAGATGAATATGTAATGTATCCAGGCATTTTATATTAGGATCCTATTAATATCAACAACATTGTACCATAACCACGGATACCAGTCATCATGCATTCACCTTTATTGTCCTTCCAGCCGCAACAGCAGCAGCGTCATCATCATCATCATCACCTCACCTTATTGCTAACCAACATACACACTACGCTATGTCTATATCTATATATACCTGTATTCATATAGTTTAGATATAATATCTTCAAGATACAAATTGTATGAATGAAGTGGATGGAAAATGATTTGAAATAAATACACAGGACAATGTATAGTCCGTTAGCAGTTCTAAATCGTCTTTAAAAGGAGTAACTTGGAGAACAATAGTACATGGTGACTTTGATTATTCGTTCCCCGAATTCGGGTTTCGGTGTGCTGTTGTAAGAAACCAAGTCCCTTGTGCAAGGAACTAATGAGATATTCAGATGTATGTCAAGAAGCCCAACAGTGCCGTCCGCATCCTTCAGCATTCTTGATTACGCCTTCATCTTCAATCGGATTTAAGGAACAAGTTGAATACACCAGTTTACCACCCACATCCACTAATTCCAGACCTCGACGTAGGACTTGACGCTAGACCCTATACAAACGAGAGAAATATAGAAAATACTTAAACTTTGATTCCCTTAGTTTGCACGATGTGTTTTCTTAACTACTCAGCTTACTGATGTAAAAATAGTCCATTTGAAGTAGCCCATTTCTTCCAAGCATCAGCATTTTTCGCATAGTTCAGTCTCCAGAACATACGTTGCACAAAGCTCGATCAAATGTCAATATCTTTAAATTTCCATCCATGCCTTTTTATACATATTCGGGTATCAAGAGGCATCATGACTTGTAACTACAAAGGCTGGCTGGACTATATGAACGCTTTCCTTGACGTACCAGCAAGCACCATATAACAGCGCTTGTTATCCATATCCACAAAACCTTGCGGTAAAGATTCATCATTTCTATGAAGCATCTAAATAATTTGTGCCGTCTTAGATCCTGGAGCGCCTTAGCAAAAATCACGGATAGTTGGTGTTTTGGTATCCGACAATATTAGTTTATTAGTTAGAATAATGAAAGTCTGCGAGGGAACGGTTTATCAAAACCTAACTTTTGTGGCTTTTCTTCCTCCTGCTTATTACTTTCAATGCTTTAAGTAACAGGCAACTATAATATATATTTTGTGCCCTGTGCCAATGGCCTGTTATTCACAAAGATACCTACACACATATGCGCCTGTGGTGCGGCAAAATTGCATACATTTGTTCAAGGGAAAGTAAACTTTGTATTGTGGTGGTGTATCATTGAGATAGGCAAAAAAAGGTACTTGATAAATGAAAAGGTTTTAAAATTGACTCTCACAGAATGTGCATGTACGGTTTGCACACGTAAGTATAAATGTGCACCGTTTATATGTGAACGGAGTAGACATAGTTCTCTGTTTCTCTGGTTCAAGTTGGTTTGTTTGAGGATTGGGAGGACACTGACAGGTTACGACGAGTGAATTCTGCTTCTAAATACACCAATACACCATTTACCATTCAATTTTATGTTTCTTAAAATAGTAGAAGTCGATCGACGAAGTTCCTTCGCAAATAATACCACAATGGACTATTGCCATTTATTGCAATAGTTGACATTATCATTACTTCGCAATGCCCCAAAATTGTGTTTTGTTACTGGAAATCCACTTTCATTATCGTCTGATCATGTTTGCAATATGTTCCAGTTAAAAACTCGATTATATAATGTTTAATGACGCTTTTTAAAATGTTGGAAGAAATAAGAATATGGTTTGTGAGATTGCGGCATGGATAAAAGAACGGATACAGCAATAATTCGACCTGAAAGATGTTAAATGTCTGATTTAAAATCAGCTACCTAGTAAAGATTAAATTATTTGTATCGTTTATGGGCTTATGTAGTAACAACCATATTATAAAATAAGACCATGTTTTTTGAATACACAAATGACAAAAACACTGAATGCCCCATTTAAATATGCTTCTGTTAAGTAAATAATTTTTATCTGCCTACCGGACAAAAATTAATTAGAATCGTGTGTTTAGTGTGTTAGTAGTAATATAAATATATATGAATAAATATAGAAAACGAGCTTGACGTTCTTATTTTTACAATTTAACTTCTGCGCCCTGTGCCGGTATTTGTAATTTCTTTACATTACCTATACTTTGCTTGTCAATATTTTGAAACTATACTACTTACTATCCTGTATATATGTCTCCTATTTTCTTATTTATTCGTATGATTTCTTTAGAGTAGATTGCTAACGATGGAATGGCGATATTGAAGGTATTTATACTTGTTGTGTAGTTGTTGATGAATTTTCTATTGCTGCTATTAGAAAACGGTGTGCACTGTGAACAATCACATGTAGGAGTTGTAACAGATCCTGGTTATCGAACTTAGTTCGGTCAAGAAGGCAATAGTCGTTATTATGTGTATAGGTTTCTTGTAGACCCATTGGACTAAGATAGTCAATGGCGAGTTTGATGCAGAATGAGATATTCCGAACCCGCAAGCATAATAAAGAATGTAAATATTATTGTCAATTTTATGAATAACTACTCTGCTGTGTTCAATCAAGGTGTAAATAATGGTGCACCTTGGTGCATGACTGATGATGGAATTATGACCACATCTACTCTGTATTGGAAAATTGTGCGAATCTCTACCTTATAGTCTTCACTTAGGACTTTCTTGGTCAGGTAGTATGAGGCATCGTGGATCACATATTGCTTATTAATCAAGTGATCAGAACGACGCTCCAAATATTCTGCAATACTTTGCGCATGTTTGTAGTCGACGCAGTGCCATACTGCTGCTGGAAAGTCTCCATAATCTGCTTTTTGCTTTACCGTTTCCTTTACCTTCGCGTCACAGTCATAGTTGTCGACCCTTTTACGAAACTCTGGAATGTATAACATATTTGATACAATTATGTGTGTCAGCGCAAGGTTTGGTTGGTTGGTTGGTAGTTGTGATGAAGTAAACACGAAAACAATTTTTAGTTAATGGCGTTTCCTTGAAGAAACGAATCTGTTATGTATCCAGTTGGGAATGTGGATAATATGCACATGTTAGGTGCATCAGTTGGATCCGTATGTAGTCCTGTAGTTCAACTGTTATCATTATTAGCGTGATTAAGTGGGTTTGGGGTTGCTAAAACATTTTCGGGCCTAGATCTGGAATGAGGTATTGCTTGGGTAAATAATTGATGAGGTTGTGTTCTCGGTTTCTTCCAGTATATGTTTTGAATGGCAGGCTCCTCATGAAATCCTCCTCATGCTCCTTTGAAATCTCATTTAATTTGTGTTTGGTTGGGAAATTACTGATTTTCAATATTGTAATATTGTATTGTATTTATTTTTCACAATCTTCTCGAATATCCTAATGTCTGAAACTCTCAAGCATTTGAACGGGAGTGATGTCCGTTTCTTTCCTAGATATACAACACTGAACCTCTACAATTTCATCATCTGGTAGGTTTTGGAACATTGAAATAAAAGAATCAATTGTCAATTTTTTGATATTTAGCGACCCGTATTCGTTTGTGACTACAAATCGGCGTCCGAATAAAGACTCGTAACAAAACATTAGCTCGTCATTATCTATTCCACTCATTATGTAGGTGACACCAGCAACTCTGCAGTGGGGTTGGACACTATATTTCAGTATGTCAGAACGACTCACGACCAAACCCTATTCAAACGGACACAATAAAAATATATTTTATTATGATTTTTTAAGTTCGACAGAATATTATTAAATCGCTTAAAAGTTTATCATCATAATGATATGAATATTTTACTACCATTCCGTGAACGATTTGGATCATGTCTCATATACTTTGTAATATACATGATGGAACGCTTTGTAATACTTGAGTGTTGACATTGACGCTATTTCACAATTGTGTTGGATGTATTTTTTCTCCTCATCCTAAAGGCAAATCCCAAATAAATGCTCGTGTGCTGAAAGTTTTATATTCAGATGTATTATATTATTGTCAATGTCACTTACGCGTATCATGCATTTGTGGCAGATAATGTAGTTTCACATTGTACATTTTACGTGCGCAAGTATGATTGCTGTGTTGCAGTAGTCACATTTGTCGATAAGCCCTTAGCCCAAAAAAATACATACGTTCAATTATCTTGTGTTCAAACCGGTCAGCTGGACCTCTTGCCATTTCAGCTTCTTGTAGCGATTTGAACGCAGTTGGAACGATAAGAGATACAACGAATCGTCCCGACTGGATCTCATCCTTAGTTCCTGGATACCACGTTGACATGCTGTCATTACGACGATTCTCATTCTCCTCCACTTCCATGATACGCCCATTGTTGTCCATGATTCGTAACCTAGAATCAAAATAAACGAAAATAATAGGTTAATGATTTTGTTCATTACTTAAAAATTTTGAACAGAAAAATACAGACCAGACATGTCATATTTGTTATTTGTTGGACTCCCATAATGGAAACAAAATTGAATTGAATTGAAAAATTCATCATTGGGATCGTTTTTGTGCAAATACCATACAGTATCAAACAGCGTATATTACGACAGACGGATACAAATTATAATTACTACCTTGATCGTTCGGAGTGACGACTTGACCAAAACCAATCCAATTGAAGGGAGAATAAGCTGATGACGAATACGTGTCTCTTGTCGAATTGAGTTGCTCACAAAGATGCTACAAAACTTTAACGAAGCAACAAAATACACAACGAATTATATGATCAGCGTTCGTTCATCTAACTGTTCTAATTTTTATAGGTACGTCTTCTGCCTTTAGTTAAATCACTTTTGTTTTTTGGCTATTTCAGTATGTTCTTCGATGGTATAATTTAAAAGAAAAATAATATTTGACAATTCTGAACATTCTTACTAATTTCCCTTTACTCCCGTTTTTGCAAAGAGAAATTGCAAAAGAAGCTTTTTGCAAGTGCAACATTTTACAAATACATAGGACAGATTAGCAATACACATTTCACATATAAATTAGAAGTAAAAGCAATACACATTTACCTTATAGGTTTTCGCATAGGTAAATTGGCTTACTTTTTTACAATAAAGTTTTCAGCAAATAAAATAAACGTTAGAGTGGTAACAAAATTACATGTGTACATTTTTAACATAGTAATATAGCATAATAACTTTAAACTTTTTCACACAAGTTGCATGGATCACAGAAAACGAATGAGTCCATAAGAATTCTATAGTAAAGAGAAACAACTTTTTTCTGTGTGAGCGTAATGCAGCAATTGTCTGTGTGTGCGTCAGTGGACCATAACAATTTTCTGTTTTTGGCGTGTTAGCGTAAAGCTTGGAAAACCCACAAGAAAAGAAAAACAAAATCATTTTAACATTTTATGAATACAGCAAGATTCTCATTGCATACTCATAATAAATATGTACTGGATTTAACAGCAAGCGGGTCATACATATAGTACGTAATCAAAATATAGACCTTAACACCTTATATAACTCAAAAGGTGAGGCTAAATTAAATTTGAATTTTTTCTAATGAACTACGTCTCTACATAAATTTTTCATGGTAAAAACACATAAGTAGTCACATTGAGAAATAACATAGTAAAACTATATATTTTTGGAAATCGTCTTCAGAGAATATGACTCAAAAATCAAAAAATAATTTCTTATCTTTAAAGTTCCTATCTCAAATTAAAGTAGTCCTTGGCAGCCCATATTGATGAAAAACGAGAGATGAAGAGTGTGAAGTCCTTTAGGCGTTGAAATCCAAATCCAATGATGAGGAGAAATAACCACATTATGTTGCATCCACTTTGTTACAATATTTTTAACAAGTCATATATACTAAAATTAGTACTATCTTAATTAGATTTATGCGATAACAAATGTGTTTCAAAATCCAATAGGGATTCAAAGAGTAAACAGCAGCAGACATTTTGTGCTTCAAATTGAAAAGGAAAGGACACAATATTCACATCTGGATTGTTAACAAACTATTTGGAGCAAAGACTAACTTGTTTAAACATATCAAGGTATTTATCACACAAAAAATATTGAACCAATTTCTGTCTATCTTCGGGAGTCTTCTTATAAAAAGTCTTTCTAACTTCACAAAAATTTTTATATAAATCAAACATAAAATCATAACTATCTTGATTATCTGCAAATAAAGCTGCTAATAAATGTACAGGATTATTACCCAGAAACTGATATTGAGAATACATGCAGGATAATCTTGAGAAAAAACCTTCATGAAATCTAACTAGAAACAACACTTGATTAGTGAAGAAAGAACTACACAGAGTAGACACTGCTTAACTTACAGAGACACAGCGAGTCCAATTAATTTTCGTCGTTAACCAATGCCTTGCAGTTGAACCTCCCAAATATATCACAAATTTTACAGATATTATAAAAATGTTGATGACTTGTGAATTCGCTGCTGCGGGATATATAGTTGCATTGTCAATGTTTGCGTCTCCACTTACTGTAAAAATTTTACCGCTTCAGAAAATGTTTGGTAGCAGCATTCCTGTAAAAATCATCATCATTGGCATACGGTTTTATAGGAATTCAAGGAGCAACCACAGTTTTTATGCTGTTACTGTTACGTTACATTTTGGATTTTAATTACATTTCAAATAGTGAAGAAAGAGCTACACAGAGTAGACACTGCTTAACTTCAGAATGCTCTCTTTATTTCTACGACGCGTTTCAAAATTCTTTCATCAAGTAGCTTTAACCAAAGTAAATTAAGATAATTATTAGTCACACAAAATTATAAAATGTTGCATTAAAAATTGAGCTAAATAAAGCTTAATAAATCCACAAAAAATTACAACTTAACTTGAAAGATATGTAATCACTTATTCTAAAGGTAGTACTTAGATAACTTACCGAAAGAGAGTTGTCAATCACAATTAATTTTTACATTTGACACTCTATTGTAGTAATTGAAAATGTTTACTGAGTTTTTCCTAGCCCTTTTATCTTCGTTTATTGGGCTGGAGTAAACAACAAGTAATGTGGGAGAAAGGAAAGTGCTTATGCATAGCAGCTAAATTTTTTGGCTTGGTCCTGTTCTCCCAGACAGAGAGGTGCTTGAATACATACAAAGGAAGGGGCAATGTAATATGTATTATCCCTGAGATTTAGCAGCTAACAATTCTTTTACATTCTTTGTTCTCGAGAATACTACTTTAACTTGAACCACATTAACTAAAGTTTTGTATTGGTGCGTACAATACTTATGGAGATTTGACATAATCATATCACGAATTCTTTTCTGATATGAGAATATGCACTAGTAAAGTGGGAAAACCACATAAATGCTGACACAATTTTTCATGCTATCGTTTTCTATTGGAATATTAGGTACAGTTGATATGTTATACAGTTCTAGAATGCTATTATTATGTACTCTAAGATAAGAAATGAGAAGGTCTTTTTTGTTTCAGAACTTCAGTGCGACTTATACTACATAATTTTAACAGTATCGGATACAATATAGAAGATGAAAAGCCTCTCTCTAAAAATTTCTTGTACATGCTTACCAAATGACAAAATCTGTCTGTTAAATTACTGCATAATATTATGACTCTTAAACCCTGTGAATAGAAGAGTGAATTCTTTAAATGAATTTAATGGTCCGATTTAGCATGTAGGTAAGCATGTTTTGACATGGGCTTAACATATAAAATATTATTTTTAGCTAGACTAACTTTTACATCGAGAAAGCTTAGAGAATCTCCACATTCATGTGTGAATTTTAAATACCTATGTGTGACAGTATTCTTAATCCAATCGTTAACATTAATTATATCAGTAATATCTAAAATCACAAAGATATCGTCTAGAAACCGCTTAAAAAGGCAAACTGTGGTTTACCTTGAAATATATATTTTTTAACTCTTAGTAAACAGTAATATTTGCCACAGACACTGAGGCGGCATTCCCCATCTCAATGCCCTTGAACTGGTGGTAGTACATTTCATCCTCAAATGATACGTAACTATAATCCAAACTTAAACCTAATAATTCCATCATATCATTCTTTGAAAAATCAAACAAATCCATTCTATGTTTATTCCTTATATAAGAGTCACAGCAGTGACGTTTGCAATCTGAAATTATCAGACTTGGATAGAGAGCTTCAACATCAATCGTTACTAACGTGTACTTTCTCTAAAGGTTTAGATTAACAGTATTAAGCATGAGCAAAAAATGTTGAGTGTTTATTAAAAGATCACTGACTTCATTCATGCATGGCTTCAAAGTTATATCAAGTAGTTAAGATACATATTTATTGTTTTTTTGGAAAATTTTCAAATGATTTATGTACTTTAGGCAGTATATAAAATTTAGCAGGGTTATCTGACTAAAAGTTAAACTTCTTTATTTTATTTAGCTGATATTTTGAATGCCGGATAAAAAATTTTAATACCCACTCTACAGGAAAAATCCTTTTACCTTGCTGTATTTCAAGATAAAGGAATTTCCAGAAATTGCAATGGTTTTCTTGCAGATAGAAATGACCTTTTTGGTTATTTTGACATTGCAGAGCAGATGTTAGCTAATAAGTACATGGAAATAACTAATGAGCTTGTACCTGAATGCTACTGGATTTACGAGTGGGTAACAAGGAGGAAATACGTCGAGAAAAACATTAAGTACTATACGCTCCCGAAGTATTTGTTACGATATTTAATATGTATTTATACTAGGAACAGATACTGGCTTGCCATAACATTCTCCATAATTGTTGAAAGCGGATTAACTGACTGGTGGCCCTATTGAAAGAATTCTGTGGATGTCTTAGAGTTCAATGCTGATAACCCGAGTGCTCATTCATGGATAATTGAAGAAAAGAATGAACTAATTGATATACAGGGCTTTCTCACTGTACTCCTACGTCTGATCTGTGTTATGGTTTGGTTTTTCTGATATTTTTAAGCGAGTTGGATGGAAAACAGTTAACTAAACTCTCAAACACAATTTGCTTGCGGAAATATCTTTTGTGCAAAACCAATTGCTTACATGTTATTACGAAGATGCAAATTATAGCGTATGCTGAAACAATAAAGTATTTTTTTATTTCACTTTGTTACGGTTAAGAAAACTCAAATATAACAACGAGCTAATATATGAAGTTAAATTATTAAGGAACGGCTTACTGTAACATTACCTATTTATAAAAAAACTGTTTGTAGCTTCTATAGAATTGTTTTAAAAAGTATCGCAAAATAATAGCTATAAATCTTCTTTTGATTAACAGTATTCGCCTGCTTTGGTTATGGAATTCATTTGGACCATTTTTAATAAAATTGTTTGAAACGTAAAAAATCTATGAAGCTCACAAGGATACACCGCGGGCGGTAACACGCAGATAAAATAAGAAAGTATCACATCAGATAGAGTTTTTTACGAAGATACTGATGGTACTAATCTTTATTTTGAATGGGCTAATCTGTTGGCCACAGCAAGCATAAATATTTGGGAATCTAGCATGTGCACAGGCAATTTAACCATCGGAGCCCAGTCTCCTCTCTCACTTTTGGATTAATAAATTACTTTGAAGTGAAGGAGAAAATCGAATAATTATTAAATACTGGTAATGTTTTAGCCCAAAAGTGAATGAGGGGACCTCATTGCGATGGTTAAATTATGCCATTACGCACAAGTGAAACCTTGCTGCCACAAAATTAGTCAAGCGTGTATGAAGTACAGTATGTTTGGATTCTTTCTGCTATATAGTGTACATGACCACCATATGTCTGTCTCAAGCTTCACGTGTAGTTATAAATAAAGCATGTAATAGTAATGTATAGTAATATATAGAAAACAATTTACATTGATCTTATCCCTGCCTGTGCTTACACAACATATTGCAAAAATAATTTCTCAGCTCATATTAATAAATGCAACTGACGTATTGTTGAGACTGGAAAATTCCACTTATATTAATTTTTTATTTTCGTGAGATAAAATAATTATGTTTAACAAAAAAGTTAAAAATCTTTATTTGTGTGTAAGGTTGCTTAATTTGCATTCTGAACATTTTGACACGACAACAAATAGACATAATAAGTAATAATGCAGCTATATTTTTGACTTTACATTTTCATATTTTTTAATTATTAATCTATCAAATAACATTTACGTCACTTACTACAATCTCGGTAATTTTCTGCTCAGTGGCAGAGTAGCAATATAACAACAGCCCTTTCCTCCACCTCCAGCTTATCCTAAAGGCATTTTCATAAAACATAAACACAAGCATAGATGCCAGTAATCCGACAATCGGGATGATTATCAAAACGATTACATGACTTCGTGCATTTTTCCCTCCCGCACTTTCAGAGTCCTTTCTATTTAGTATCGAATGCGTCATTTGGACAATATACAAATCAAAATATTTCCTCCACCATTCAAGTATCCCGCTCTGACCTAAGTTTTTAATTCTTATAAGCATAGACTCGGGAATATGGCCAAACAAATGATAACCCCGCCAGTTTTCAAAAATTACATCTTTCCCAAAATACACCGGTTTCCAAGCTCTGGTTAAGTTTGTGTGCACTATAAGCGCCGTATTTTCATCCAATATTGCCGCAGATTTATCGCATTTCTCCAAATGTGGACTTGCTATTTCTTCATACTGAAATTCACCTGTTTTTCTATCATGCTCATGTGCCACCCAGCTAGGGAACAACTTCGAATACTTTAAATACATCTTTACCCTTGGTGGCATGTTTTCATGTAGCAAAATTTCATTTAAAGATTTCCATTTATGGAATTGAAGGTTGATAAAAACCCATTCAAGCGAAACTACAGGATATGCTTCGTGATTATTCTTCTGTTTGTAAAGACGACCACTCTTAACTGAGGCAGGAGTTAAACGATAGTCACCGTCTTGTAAATGATAAGGGAGAACGTAAGTCTTGAAGTCATTTTGAACAAGAGATTCAAAAGTATCAAATGGAACTGGTGGCGCCACCACAGTTAACCGTGTAATGCTACCTCCTTTATATTCGTTACTTAAAATGGATAACGTGAGAGGTAGCAAAAATATTGCAAACGATATAGTCAGTTTTCGGTTGTTACAAATTTTACTTGGCAAGAGATTTGATTGTTGGTCAAGGAGTATTGAAAACATATTAAAGCCTATATACATTGTGTAACAAATCTTTTCCAGTCTGGTGGCAAATTTTTTCCCGTATTCAAATTGATGCAAAGCTGTAATAAATAAAGATATTCCTGTGATTGTCGCTAAGAGTAACAACCAGGTGTAAACATCAGCCGCTGCCAAAATTTCCTTGAGATTCTGTACCCATCCGTTTTCTTCCAAATGGCAACTCACAAATCGCAGCCTTTGCAAACGAAACGCTAAACTCGTATCTGGAAATAAAGCTCTGTTTGTGCGTGTAAGTCTATAAAATCCCGGTCGGGAAACGGCATGATACCTGACTCCTTCCTTGGGGCACCCTGCTATTTTAAGCGATCTCCATTTAAAATACTGACCTTTATCGGCTGAACTAAACGCGTAGGTTGAATTTTGTGGGAGAAGCATTGTCATAGCGTGGATATCCAAAACATCTTGTAGTTTGGAAACTGTGGACATTGTTGTTTGGCTGATTTTCCTAAGCACATTAATTTTCGACTTAAAAATCTCTGGATTCCTAAGATGAGCGGAAATAGTTCCGGGAACCAAATTGTCAAAAAATGGGGGAGTCTTCGCGTTTTGTTTTAGAAATTGTTCCAATCGCCGTAAGTCAGCTTTGATTTCAGGCGGAGTTTTAAGTTCTATTTGTTTGTATGGCTGGCATAAGTCGCAGTGGACACACAAAATAGAGAAACGCCCGGTTCTAGTATCCCACATAAGTTGGGTGGGTGAAATTTGTGGAAACTCTGGAGCCCATTTGTCACTATCCCTCCAAAGTGCAATGTCATCTTTTGAATAAGATGATGCTCGATATATCAGTAAACTATATTTTCTAGTTGTGCTAATAAAATATGTTCTCCAATTATTTTGGTAGTAATTATGAGCTCGGTGGAGTTCCACAGGGTCGCTAATGTATGTGCCGAGAGGAG
>JAQIXW010002309.1:0-15922 GCA_034700685.1 Willowsia buskii | reverse complement strand
TCATAAATATTATATTCAACTGTGCTGTTTCTAAAGTCCTTTTGTATGATTCGGACAAATTCCTCAGTATTTTTGGTTTCATTCAGCATCACAGTATTACAAAGCCTGAATCACAGAATTATTTGCAGTGTGTAATGAAATGGCTTTGCGTTTGCGAAATATTGCTGGGTGTTTTTGTCTCCTTCATGGACATTCTTCCTTTCATCTCATTTTCATTCGAGAATATTTCAGAATTTTTAAAATGCACAGTAGTTCACGGAAAATACACATTTTTTCTCGAGTCGAATTTCACCTGCGCGAGTATCTCTAAACTAGTCAGACTTGACGTGTCAGATTGGTGCATTGCGATCATTTATTGCGTTATAAAAATCATGAGACATATTCATGGATATTACGGAGAATTACTGCTTTTGGCGGGTGTTATAACACTTTGGCTACCCACGGCAAGTTTCTGCACAGTGGTTAAGGATGAATATAATTCTTCCAAGAATGATAAAGTTCCGCTCGTAGCAAAGTTTGAAAGCTTGCATGAAAAATACACTACTCTCAAGCAATTTTCAAAGTTAGTAAACGAAGCTTTAGGGTCGATGTTACTCTGGTTTATAGTCGCATCGATTTTCTATTACTCCAGTAATTTGGATGTATTAGTGACAACCAGCAATCCCATTAAAAAAATTCGTGTCATTTCCTTCTATCTATCAGCTTTGATTACTTTTCTGCTCGCTGCTGACATCTCTCATAGGGTGTGTACGGAGACTGAAACAATGAATTTATGAATACCATTTTGTGTGTTGTAGTTTTAGAATAAATTTGTCCCACAGCAATGCAAAAATTGAGACATACGAATGTAGTACAAGGGTAATTAAGATGCATTTATTGAATGATTCCTCTCTTAGGTGAGGGCCTTTGATGATTGGATCTCGGACCTTCCCATCACAGAAGTCAACATGATCCCTCAAAATAGCCTTGCAATAATAGTTCACGAATTGACCACGCACAAAATCGGGATGTCCGGAAATAACATTTTTACTGTCACATACACATTTATGGCTAATGTTGGTTCATTATTGTATAATTTCTTTCTTTTGAACCATACGGCTCCTTTCTGATCTTTGCTTTATCCATTTTATTTAGATGGTCGGAGTTCTCATGACCTACTTTGTTGTCTGCGTTCAATTTAGAGAAACGCGGGCGGTTTCTGTACTTTCTTAATTGTTCTTCTCTCTGTTGCTGATCCTTCATCAATTGAGAGCTTATTTACTGAAAGCATCCAAACTTTTTTTTTTGCGTTTTTGAAGCGGTAAGCGCATTGTCGCTGATTCATAGCTCTAGTGTTACGTATAATAGGTATACTTATAAACTCCAATATAACTTTTCAAGTTCTTTTTACATTCCATAAAAAGCAGGCTTGATATTGACTTTAAAAAGCACAAGAACAAAAATAATTACTCCCATAAATCAATGACGGTACTAAATGTTTATCTATTGTATAATGCTGCATAATGCAATGGCAATTATTGTAAATTGTAAAGTGTGATTTTCAAATAAAAATGAATGCTTATTTGTCTAGTAATCAGACAAAACACAGAGGTTGCTCACGTTTTTTATTGACCATTGAAGAAATTCAGAAACGAATTAAAATTTTTATAGCATTTCAAAAAAATCTTTGCAATTGCAAAATATGTAATAGAGTTTCAAAGCACTTTTACGGAAAGCTGAACGTGCTCAAGTTGAAGTGTACAGATCGACGCTCTTGATTCGGGGTTTCAACATTTGGCGGAGGCTCACCACTGTCAATGGGAACAGCATTTACAGGCGGTTCACGATCCCAATCAAACGCATCCCGATCGAAATTCGTTGAAATGTTTAGGGTGATGCCATTTCTACAGTTTTCTCCGTGCATCTGATAAAAATGTTCGATCAATTCAATATCCTCACCTTCAATGCTCCTACACCACAGAGCAATTTTGTCCCAGTCAATACTGATGGATGAGCAGACAACGAAGGAAAGATTTGTCAGCTTAGGTAGTTTCATTAGGGCTTTCACGACTGTTAAATTTACTCTTTCATCCTCAGGTCCACCCACGATGGCAATCCTACCCAAATGTGAAAACTTGAGTATGTTCAAATTAACCAAGTTCTCAGCTATGGACAAAATTTCGTCCCTCGACACAGGACCAAACAAATGCAGACTTTCGAGCTGCTGTGGAATTTTGTGCAAGTTGAACTTGTGACTGTGACTAATCATTATATTTAACGCTTTCAATGCAAAGCAGTGCTCAAAGATAGAACAATCCCACACTTGGCCAAAACTAAGTCCGCCAATCGTGAAGCTCTCCAGAAAAGTAGAATTTCGTACAATCGCTTGTCTTATGTCCTCCCATCTACTAACATTTACGCTTCCAATGTCAAGATTTCGAATGTTAAACTGCGTACTCAAAATAGGAGCCCATTCCTCGCGAAAATACGGATGCACAATAAATTCTTCTAGCTGAATCCGTGCTACAAAATCGTGTCGCCCAAGTGGAAATGGAGGTTCATGATGCTTTTCTCGTTCTAAGAATTTCATCATAATGGGATAGTTTTGTCTCCCAATTTGAAACTGTTGCAGAGAGTCTTGATTTTTCCACAAGAGTTGAAGAATACAGTGGGCATTTGACAAGTCTGGGTTCTCTGCAAAAAGTAATTCAAGGGGTAAGGTTGGCGGATTCTGAGCCAATATTTGGATTTCCGTTAAATTTCCAAACTGCACTCGATCGTGAAGTAGTCTTGTAATGTCAGAGATGCCTTCTGTAAAGTTGAAGCATTTTATTTCAATTTTCTCTAGTAAGGGCAACGACACGATTTCATCTCGCCAAAACTTTCTACTCCACTCATCCCCAACTGGTTGATCAATCACAACATTTGTAAACGATAAGCTTTTGATGCTGCTACAACTTCGTAAAAAGTTTGCCAAATTGTAAGTCACAACAATGCTTGTAAAACGGAGATGTTTGACCGTATTTGCAAACGATATTCCGGATTCAAATGGAATCGTCATACTGTGCAATTCCACATCAAGAGCAAAAGGACACGTGAATATGAGATCACTCGTGCTGTTCTTAATTCTAATCTTCATTCCAAAGCTTTCATCTACGATTTTCTTCCAACGTTTGCTTACAGCCCGAATCAACTGCCGCTCTTCCATGTTTAAAAATGCAAAAATTTTGGAGGTCTCCTATGTCGAATTTTGTCAAAGTTTTGTATTTATTGTAATGAATCATGGAGGATTTTTATACAGTTTTTAAAATAAGATATATGTACAAATATAATTGATAATGCTACTTTTCTTTACCTCGTCCAATAAAGATTCAATGACAGTAGGAGATATTGCCTCAGCATCATACTGATGCAGTGCTGTGACTTGACCCTCATCTGCCATTATGCCTAAAGTTTATTAGCCCGTGTCATTCCATGCCATGATAACTTAATAATTTTGATACATGGTTTAAGTTTATAAACAAAAATTTTATGCCATTTTATTCACAGAGAAATTCTACTAAAAGCTAGGCGTGAGCTCAGACAATGATGAAGAAAAGTCGTCTGAAAGTTTGCATTATATTTTTTGCGTGAACAAGCCTGTGAATCCTAAGGGTAGATATCTCCTTGGGAAAGGGTCCTTATAGAGCTTCCAATGAACGATATTGGAGTGAAATGATGAAATAGGTCATAATAGCCCCCGCCACCTGCAGTAATTCGTTTGTAGAAGGACAAATGACAAAGAGTTACCTTCATATTACGAGTGCAAACCTGCGCTGAGACGGAGTAGGTCATCGAAAAGCTTCCACATCCAGTGATACTGATACGATTTACCTCCAGTTCGTGTAGAATAATCGTTAGCTCCTTTTGGGTCAGTTCGCTCAAAGCGTTTTCTTTAACGTTCTTTGCTATCCAAGGCTCCATACGGTTCATCTATCAGGTTAATTTTGCGTATGCATTCGCTCAATCAATGCTCCTTGAAGATAACATGTTTCCTAATGTCTCTTTAGTTTTATATTACCTGTCTGCAAGTGTCCGAGGCTAGCAATAGTGTCAAAATAAATATAAAATAGTACGCAAAGAATTTTAACCGAACAAACATGTCTGCTGCTGTAACCAACTTGTCCAAGTTACAAGAGTAGAAAAAGAATGCAGTAATAAAATGTGCTATAAAAAGAGGACCAAATGCTTCGTTTACTACATCAGTGAGTTGTCTCAGATCGTCGTATCTTTGGTGCACAGTATGCCAAGTCTCGGGAGAATTCCCATCTGGAGAAAGTGAGGCTATAAATTCTTTCGTGGCAATCCACAACGTGAAAGGTCCCACTGCAGTTAGCATGTTTTCATAAAGACCAACGATTCTACGAAAGAAATGGCTCGCACCATACAGGCCTGCCATGAATAATTCTACCTGTGACAACTCTCCAGTTTCTGATACACGTCCCTTGTCGTTAGTAATGAAAATCATATATTTGGCGTGATTGGCAAAACATTTGAAGAGCAGTTTAGGGTTCCAATGCGATTTATTTAATACGTCAGTTCCAAAAATAAAGCACACGACTGCAATTACTGTGCTGGCGATATAAATCATGCATCCTCCCATCGTAGCTCTTACCTATACCAAATGATGGTAAAAAATTACTTTTATTTGACTCACAACTACTTCCTCTTTTATTTTTTTGGAATGAATATGTGGCCTCTTGAGTACCCGTAACTTGCTGTTGGGAATGCTTTCCTTTAAATGAAGAAATCTTACAAGATGAAGAATGTTTACACTTTTGAACCAGAGAATATACCAAAGCATCAAATTGAAAAACAAGTTCGCAAGATTGAAGAATAGCGCGAAATATTGGACAGGTGTTCCTTCCGGTTTAGGCCACTCAATTCGGGTTTCGGTGAACCGATGAAGTAAGGAGGTAATAGTTACGAAAGAACACAAAACCTATAACATGTACCAAATATTTTAAATGTGCGGTAAAATTTAATGATCACAACACTTCATACATCATATACTTACTTGTTGAATAGTTATTTTATCAATATCGTATAATCCATCTTCGCTTTTCCTCAACTTAAATGGACAAAATGCCAAGTAAAACGAAAAATTAAAGAACATGACAGGAAACTCTGCGTGTGCGTTCAATAGGAATGCATGAAGGGAGCGTCTGATGGAGCGATCTGGGGAAGATGTTTCAACATCTTTTAGGAATTCTTTAATTGGAAAATTTGGGCTATTGTTACTTGAATATTTCTTCATCATTATAATTTGAAGTCAACACGGAATCGCTGCGTTCTGAATTGTCAACCACCGCTAAATATTCAAATAATATTTCTTCACCACACATTGAACACTTCCCCTTTGCGTTGTAGCATTAAAATGGTGTCACTTAACCATATAATCAACTAATTGAGTAAATATTTTTTGCGTTTCAATAATGTTTGCACACACAGTTTGCTTAAAAAAATATAGAACCAGGATAGAATTTCCAATTCCGGAGCAAAAAATCGAAAAAATAAAGATTTTCATACTTTTAATGCTTTCATTTCAGCATACATGAATTATAAAAAAATTTCTAGTACTTGTTTTTTTACAAACACCCATGCACTTTTGGAAATGAGTCTAAACTTTTATTTGTCTATTGGGCTGCTACTCCGAATTGGACACATATAATAAAGTAGGTTATTAATATCCCAGCCATCTAAAATTAAGAATTTATTAAAGGATGTTTTGTATCGTCACAAAATATCAGCATATTAACTGTATTAATGCTAATGTATATAGTACCTGCGCAGTTGTAGCATAAGTTACTGTAAAGAGACCATAGCCTGTTATGCCCAACCGATTTTCCGTTATATCGTGTAGAATTAGTGCTAGTTGATTTTGGGTCAATGAAGTTAAGAGTTCATTCTCCATGTGTTCTGCAATCCATGCTTCCAAATTATATGCCACCTGAAAATCCATATTTTTTACTATTAATACCTATGCATGTTTATGGTGAAATTCAAATCATTCATCTAGTATCCACCTGTTTGTTTAAATCTGATGACAAGATGAAAATGCAAAATAAATTTGTGTAATACACGCTGTACTTAAGCCGCACCATAATGTCACTGCTTGTCAGAAACTTGTCCAGATTTATCGAATAATAGAAGAGGGATGTCATCGTGTATGCAAGAAAAATTTGACTGAATGTATCATTGATTATGTATCCAAAACCTCTTAAATTCGTGTAGTTGCGATAAACCAAACCCCAATCCTTTGATGAGCTCGCCTCTTTCAAATGGTATATGAAAAGTTTTGCATTTACCCAGAAAACAATGATACCTACACCAATGATGAGTTCCTCATACATTCCATTAACTTGTCTGAAAAAACCACTGAAGCAGCCTAGCGTACCAAATATAATATCTAGTAGATTCAGTTCCTCATAACGTGACGTACTGTTGAAGCGACCATCTCCAATGCACTGATCTTCACTCAGTAGGAATAGCGAAAATTTCATTTTCAGTTTTAAGCAATGAAATTGTGACACCGGGTCCCACGTCGACTTTGATGACAAAGTGCCTACTGCAAAGATCAAACTGCATGCTGCTGCAGTGGCATGGGTAATGCATAGAATCGTAACAAACGCTGTTGCCCGAAATATCTGAAATTACATTTATAGTTAAGTTTACTAAACATTATTTAAGAGATTGCAATAAAGTTTCCTCACGTTACCCCGAGGAGATGTTTTGGTAAATCGTGAACCTACTAATTTCTCTCTTGTAGATGATGTCGCCTGTGCACTACATACAATAACCACAGGCGAGCTCACAAGTTTGAAAAACCTTTCAGGAGAAAACCAGAGTGCAAAAGCGACAGAGAAATTGAAGACTGCGTTGTTCAAGTTGTAGAAGATTCGTATAAAAGCCGATGGGCTCCACGTTTGCAAACTCCACGTAGTGCGAAGCTCAGCGATTCGCTGCAAAAGTGAGCACGTTGTGGCCAAGAAGCAAAGCACCTTGGAATAAAGATGACCATAAATATGCCAAGTATGGGGGATTATAAGACTACAAAGACAATTTTAGATTGCAAAGACATATTATATTTACAGATGGATTTATTTTTAAATACATACTTTTTGGGGCAACCATGTATGTAGCTTATATGTACTATCCTTGTTGCTGGAAATTTTAAATGGTGTAAAGGCAAAAAAGTATGAAAATTTCAAGAAAGTTAACAGAATGCGTATAGGATCTTTATTTGTATCTTTCTCTGGTGCAGTGGCTAATTTACTTTCAAACATTGTACATGTGAGATCAGGACTTGGGACTTTTAGTATTTGTATTTTTGAATTATTTCTATTTGCTTTGTGGTGTCCGAAACTGTACGCATATGATGAAGTACGTGATCAGTACGCTTGTCATCTAGAGACAGGGAAATAATGCAATACACATAATCCATTAAACTGTTAAAATGGAGTAAGAAAAGGTTCATTAGAATTCATTATATCATTCCATTAATCTTACGTTTGCAACGACAGAGTAGGTTATTGTGAAAACGTTCCAGCCAGTTATTCCAATTGTACTGGTTGAAAGCTCGTTCAATATAACCGTTAATCGATGGAACGGCACATTAGATTTCGTTTCATCATCTGCGTACTCGGAAAGCCAAATTTCCAAATAACCCACCTACACATTAATTTTCATCATTTCATTTGAAGTCAATGTACCATCACAAGAGTAATTTAAATTGTTACGAAATTCTACTGTGTGAAATTTACCTGTCTGCATATGTCTGCAGCTAGTATGTATAAAATTACTGCTCCAAGATATAACACAACTAAGCGAATCCTCACAAGAATATCTGTTGTCAGAAGGAACGCGTCCAAGTTGATGGAGTAGTAAAATATTGACGTGAACGTGTAGGAAAACACCATCGCCCCAAATGCGTTATTTATCAGGTCGGAGAGATCTTTCAGTGACAGGTATTGCTCCTCTATTGTTGGCCACTGAGCGGCTGCCTCAAGGATACGCTCCTCATGATGACTATCATCGTCATCATCTTCGTCGTCCCTGTCATCTTTGACAAAGTTTGCAAAAGCTGCTGCAGGCAGCCATAAGGACAATACCCCAAACAGAATGAGAAGCTCCCAATAAAATGTGGTTATGTATTTGAATAATTGACCGAAACCTGTGAACCCAGCAATAAAGTAATCAGCAGATTTAATGTCTTTCATAGCATCAAGTTCGGTACTGTTGCAGTTGTTGCTTTCATTTCCGGTGAAAAATTGATAACGAGCCTCCAGAATCAAGCATCGGATCCAGTAAGAAGGACTCCAGTATTTGCTATCCATTAACTCTGAACCCAGTAATGCACTTACAAATCCCAAGCAAGCATAGATGAAACACATTATAGCAGCCACTGTGGAGTGAGCAATCTGTAGACAAGAGCATTAGACACGTTTGCGAGAATAGTAAAAATGATAGGATGTTGATGATGTGCATATTTGTATGTATAGTCATGATGAAACAATGATTAAGTTACTTTATAAGGTGCCAAATAAGGCAAAGCCTTTGTTGAATCGATGTATTCGACAACATCAACAAACCGATCGCTCTTCCTCCACAGACTCCACCAAGCGTTCATCGTCAAGCCTAGACTGCAAATTGTGTGAAATATGCGAAAGTAGACCACTGGATTCCATTGTTCATCTTTGCTTGGAAAAGCTTTCCTCACATCAGTAACTCGTGTGAAAAGGGCTGCAACTGTTACTATACCGCATGCCACCTTTTAAAAACATATTATGCAGGAGTTATTCGAATGCTTGGACTGCATCATTGTTATTGTCTTTCTTTTAATAAATTTACCGATTGAACGATCCATTTCCTTGACCCGTTTGTTCCATCCGACTCCCGTACCACACGAAATGGACTGATACACAGGCAATACGCAAACCGAAAGAAAACTCTTAAAATGCCAGCATGGCTTTGCTGAGTACGCTGTTCTTGTTCTAAACCTCCATTGTGGGATGGAAGCTGAGGATACTCTTTTAGTTTTGGATTAACAACAAATATTAAATCCGAATCTCTGACTGAATTAATTTGCGATTTGGTAAACATGATATTTTTGGGAAAGGAAGGTCGAAAATATTATCATTGAGGTACTCTTTCTTTCCTTTCTAGAATGAAACTGTTATTTAAGACTCGTTGTAATAAATTCGTCCTTTGATATATGCCGTACATTGTGTTTGGAAATGAAAAGGTGCTTACAAAGTCTACAATAATCAAACAAAATGACAAAAATGTTTTGACACAGATAATTGCTTTTTTGCACTTCACTTTATTTTATCGATCGCTAGACCAATTTATACGCTTCAATGTACTCAAAGAGTGTCGATAAATTTATTTCAGCCGATAATGCTTACAAAACAGTTTTGCTCGATAGTAATGCGAAGATACTATTCTTAATGCTACACTTGAGTTGCCTCCACCTTAAGTACTTGCACCTGTGTATTTTCAGTTTTCTTTATCGGTACAGCTCAAAAAGGCTGGTATGTATGTATATATTGTAAAGCTGAAAGTTTTATTTTACAAAACTTACTCTGTCATCATAAATGTACTAGATTGCCCGTGCTTTCAATTCTACAAAGCTATTTGAATTTTTGATCAACTTAAATTATTATCATCAAAGCGATTTTCTTATTATTTATTTATTTACATTTGCGGCCGAGTCTTGTAACGATGTAGTAATGATGTGCTTCCAAAAGGTAATAATGAATGACAGTTTTCTTTGATTACCCTTACATGCACTTATCATACATGCATTTGTCCAAAGAAAGTTTATCACTCTCATTTTTTATTGACAGCCAGAGGAGTACGGTTTCACCATCTTAGTGTGCACATGGGGCAACTCGAGATATAAAATCCTTTTACATTGACAAAATGCGTTTAAAAACATTTTTCAACATAATTAAGTTGCATCAATATTATTTATTGTTTGCTTGTTTAATCCCTTAATATCTCATTGTTTTTTTGATGCGCCATCATCATTCGTCTCATCGTCTCTCTTCAGTTTTGTAATAACTTACCTAACAAAAAACAGCATACCTAAGTGCATAGTGCATCCATCCACGTAGACGTAACCTAGTATTATTGAGGGCAATCCGACCAAACTCACTTTTTATTGAGATAATGAATTGAAAGGTCGACATGGTCGACATCAACATAGCCTGTTAGTATCGCCAAAGAGCCTGGGAATATTTGTCATGCAGAGAACTATCTCAATCTTAACATAATTGTTAGCACGAGTTAATTTTGAATTTTGCAAGGAAGTCATAAAAAGGGAAATTTTTAATACTGTCTGCAATGCAACAGTTGTAACGCTGGTGTATTTAATATTACGGTTTAATTCATTATGCTAGAATACAATATTTCTCATATACATTGCACAAAAAATAATATCAAGCTCGATAATATCCTAACATTTCATTTACAATAGTAAAAAAAGTCGCATTGCCTCACTTTATCAGAATATGATGATGAGTCAAAATAAGTTCTCATTCTTTAATGTTATCGTATGGGACATCTTAAATATTTGCACCACACTTGCTAATATCATTGCATCACGAAGAAAACGTAGGAAATATACATACATGCTTAACTTACAAAATACTGAAGCTAAAAAGTTTTGAAGAATCATGTACAATTTAAAAGGAAACAATTCATTACATTACAACAATTATCATAATACAATAATATGTAAGCCTAGCATTTTTTACACAAAAAACAAACAATTGACTAAAACATGTTCTTTATCATAACAGTGATAAAATTAATAATAATGGCATAATATGCATTTTGTTTGTAAAAGTTACTATTTCAAATGTTCTAAGTTCAAATATTACTTGTTAACTTGTTTGAGCTTGATTTGCTTGCTCTCCATCTCTTTTGTTTTTATTTTTTCTATTCTTGTGAGGTTTTCGAACTTTCCGAAGTCTTCGACCCGGTTTCACATGTGCCGGATTAACACGTTTCCTGCTACTGCTATTTCCTCGTTTCAAAGAGATTCCAGCACTTTCATGAGTTTGGGGAGAATTAATTGAACTAATGTCACCTCCAGCACCTCCACCACTTGTGTTTGCTAAATTTACCCTTGTGGATTCATAATAAATAGGAATGATTTCTTCTCCACTATTAGGTTGAGAACTGCCTTCATCCTCACTTTCGCTTGTTTCGTCACTACTGCTTGAGCTTTCAGACTGACTGTATTCACTAGACTGCTCGTTCTCATTGTTTTCTGGATTTGAACCAGAAATTTGAGTCGAGTTTTGATGATCATGTTGATTGCTGCGAAATAAACTATTAAAATGTGATGTGACTACGTCTCCTGTAATCAAATGATGATTCCTGCTGACTTTAACACTGCTGCCCCCATTTACAAATTGTGGTTGCTTCGTAGTTTCTGTATTAGGGGAAGTGAGTGGATTTATTGCTGGAGCCCACGATATGCGGGGTTGTGGCTTTGGGGTGGTACTGCCTGAGAATGCGAACAAAGGGCGCAAATGAGGATACACAGGCTCTACATGTTGTAAATGCTGACTGAGATTATCATTGGATGAGGCACCGTTAAAAGTGTTTCCAACAACAAGGGCAAACGATTGATCGTAATTATTGGAAATGGGTTTGAATGACTGGTTCTGCGAATTGCTCCAGTTTATTATCAAAGGTATTGTATGATGTTGAGCTTGAGTTTGAATGTGTGGAGGCGCTGGAGTGGTAGTTGTGGTGGTGGTTGTAGTAGATGTAGTTGTTGATAAATGCTCATTATGTTGGATTGTGTGGTTAAAGAAGGATCCTGAGAAGACAGAGTTATTTGCGATATTGTTGTAGTACATGTACGAATCGCCTAACAAGGACTTTATGAAATCCGCAGGGGAGGTAAAAACAGGAACGTGATCCGACCCTGAGGCACTGGGCATATAAGTTGGAGCATAATTCATCATAACGAAGTTCCTTGGGGAGCGAGGCGGATTTTTGCCATCTGGATTCTGCGCAAGAGAATTGAAGTTAATACCTGGAAGACCATTTACATTTGGTGCAACTGTATATAAACCTTGAATTGAAGAGGGCGTTGGCCCAGTCCCACTTTTAGCTTGATCCAGTCGATAAAACTGAGGTTGGTTTTGGGACAGTTGCTGGCGATACTGCTGATAATTATTGGGATTAACATAAAATGAAAGCAAATTTTGCGTTGGCAGAGTAGAAGCAGGAGCTGCTGGCGGGTACAAATGATATAGTGAGCTGTAGTAGTTTTGTGAGAAAGGGTTAGCAATAGCTTGCGACTGCTGTGAATATGATGGAAAGGTGTTAGTGTATTTGAAAGCTGCAAGTTGATTGTTATTGCTATTAGGGTCATTAATGAGGCTGTTAGTAGACGTTAAGCCATCGTAATATTTGCCATTGGTCGGGTTAGTTAGTTTAAGGTTATTGAATGCTGTGGGAGATGTAAGCGTAGACTGGAGAGCTAATTGCTGCGCAATTGCCGTTGAAGCTGGACTGGAAAATCCGCTGGGAAATGTTGGGAGGACTGGAGCCGGAGCTGATCTCAGTAACTCTGCATCCGGGTCAGGTGGGCTGGCTAACTGCTTTATGGGTGGTGGTGTTGACGGCCTATTACGAGGTCGTTCATCTTCATCATTTTCGGGTAGACCTTCTCCATCAACAGACGATGGAGTGGGCTGGCTGGCATCTGTATTTGGATCTCTATACCTGAGGAAGAATACTTGTGGGGGTGCGGGTTTGAGAGGTGTCGGTGTGACCAGTTTGATAGGCGTTCGGATTCCCCCTGACTCGGAGAGAACGTACACCAACGTCTTTTGTTGAGCACTTGGTGGAACTTCGACTTCAGTCTTTTGTGTCGGAGAATCTGGTGGCTTTATGAATATCACTTTGATGTGTTTCTCCGGCTTTTTGGACACTTTTATTACCTTTGGAGCAGATAATTCTTCATCCAAATCTTCTGCAGGGACATGCACTGAAATATGCTTGTATATTGTACCTTCCCGAGGCTTCTCAGTAGAATCTGGGGCAACGGACGACACTTCATCTGGAAGAACGTCATTTATCTCCTTGTCTCTCGGATATTCTGGGCGCAACACGGGCACCGGGCTTGTTGTCGCTACTTCCTGTGAAGCAATTTGATTGTGAAGCAGTTCCTGTTCTTCAAGCAACGCTTTAGTGTTTCCTGAAAACAGTGGCTGTTTTGTGGGAGGGCCAAAGCTAGGGATGAATCCTCGTTGTAGTACTGGTTCTGGAAAGGAGGGATCAAAAATTGATGGTGGAGATGCTAAAGGTGATGGATAAACATTACCAGAAAATCCTTTTAAATTACGTGGAGTGGGTAGGGCGTATGTTTCCGGTGGTTTTCGAGTGGCTTCCTCCACTTCCTCTTCAGAAGGTATTTCCGGCTCCTCTGGAACGGGTGGACGATCAGAGAAATCTGGAAAATTTGGCACAATATTTTTGTAGTCGAAAAATTTTCCATTTTCCTTTCGTCCAAATGGGGCGTCTATCGCATTTGTGCCTGATGCTTGCTGATTCAAAAGGGGAAATCCGTAAGTTATGGGGGCAGATTGAGCCAGATTTTGAGCTCGTTGTTTCTGACGATATTGTTGTTGAGAAGACCGTATGTGAGCATTTTTATTATAATGCCTTTTGGTCATTATGAATCCAGAATAATTTTCTACACCATCTTGTTGCGATCGCTGATTATGATTTTGGTTCCTTATCTCTCCAAACGGTCCCAAGTGCGGCTGTTGTGAAGCTGGACTGGATGATAAGGAGCGTATGTAAGATTCTTCCAATTCACGTAAGCTTGATGGAACAATGGCATGTCTTTCACTTGCAAAATATTGGTGCATGTTATTCTCACGATTTGAAGATATAGGTGGAGGAGGAGTTAAACCCCCATAACTTCCACTAACTAATGAACTCACACTGGCACCTTGATGATTGTCATTTTCCATTTTGTCGCCAAAAGAGCCAAAAAAGCTTGGCTGTTGAATTCCAAAGTCTGGGCCTTGCTGCCCGGCTTCATTGCTATTAATACGTCCGAAATCTCCATAATCCGAATATCTGGGTTGCTGATAGTCATGATGACTGTATTGTGTCAACACTGGAATTACTCCAGTTAATAGGAGTATTAGCTAAAAATAAAAAGTATCACATATAATAATTAGTTTCACAATCCTTGGAAATTCCAATGCACTATCAATATTCAGTCCTGGATACAATCTTCGCCTCAGACACTTACTAATGTCGTCATTGTTGCTTCCTGTACTCCTGCTTGAAAGGGGATAATCTCACTTTACCCATTATTTCTTCCAAATTTCATTATCAGGCCCTACAAATTTAGCCGGGCATAATAAATTATTTGAGGAGCTTTATGGGTGTTTCAACGTTCTACTTGCTTGCTTTTCAACCAAATGACTTCCTGTGCAACTTTGCGCTTTCGCTTTTATATAAGCACTAGTATCAGCCCTTGGGAATAAAAAGACGATTGTTATGTAAAAGCTGATTACAGCAAAAGCTTCTTGAAAGACGGGTTACTGCTCGTCATCATCAGAGTCATCACACACAGATTGACATTTTGTGTAAAACTGCAAAAATTGTAACTCATTCTCATAATTTTGATCCTATTTATATTTACTGATGTTAAAGACTTGAAGCTATGATACGTCCCTTTGATTGAATGCATGACTAGAACCGCCATTGGGGAGACCATGTAATAGGAATAATGAAGCTGTACTCTTATCATACACAATGATATCAACTAATCAGACTTTATACTTTGGATTATATAATAGTGTACGAGTTACAAAATCCATAAATCTTGTCTTGTTACTTGCAGTTAATATGTATTATAGTAACGGGTAGGAGTAATAAGTGCATCAATATAAGCGGAAAATAAATGCAAGTGATACTGCATAATTCAATGGTTATGGATATGGCGTTTATAAAAACGATTTGTTCAATGCAGCATGTATTATGGAATCTAAAATGAACTCACAGCAAAAAGCATTATGCTTATCGAAACATACCTAGGAAAAAAGTTGTCTGGTAAAATAGACTGATACACATTGTATTGCATGTGAAAAAGGTGTACAAGTGGTCAATTGTCAGTCAGTGTGGTAGTAAGTTTGTAAGTTTTTATGGTACTTGGTTGAGCCGACGGCTTTATTTTTGCATTTTTTACTTTAAATTTGCTGAAGAAACGTGCTATCCCCACGAGTTTGTTAAACTGTAGCATGCGTCACACACATCATATAATAATGTCATCCTACGCACATCATAGCAATTTCATGTCAAATACTCCTTTGGCAAAAAATAAAGCTGAGAAACAAATTACTGTGCTTGATAAACACAATATTATTAAATGGAAATTAAAGGGAGGAACAGGAGTAATTATAACAATAGTCACCCACCAACAATGCTTCAATGAGTAAATAAAATACAATAGCTACATACATTCATATAACTAAAGACCAACATGTTACGAGCATTTTTAATATTTAGACTTGTTTGGGATTTGCTGTCAGAACTTATTTCAATGCCCAATAACTAAGTATGCAAAAATATTGTAATTATTATTAAACCAAAGATGCGTATATGTATCAATTGAATCCAATGTACCAGTCCAATCAGCCCAGTGGAATAATCAACAATTGCAAAGCTAAAAAATTGTAAATTAAACATGGGATTTTATAAATACTTTTGGTTTTAAGTCAACTGAATTAAGTAATTATTATTCATGAGAGTTCGATTCAAGAAGTTTTAAATAAAACTTACACAACACAAACTGTGTCAATATTCGAGTATCCTATGATAGCGTACTTTATAGAAGTACATATGACATGAATACTGA
>JAQIXW010002308.1:0-15923 GCA_034700685.1 Willowsia buskii | reverse complement strand
CTATCAGCCTATGACAATAAATTTTCAAGATTTTGAAGTCAATTCCGACCTCTTTCCTATATGGGATGATTTTACTCATGTTTGAACGGCACGCAGTCCAACCCAAACACAAATCAACCTAAAGGGTTCCTGAAGCAATGCTTATAAAAATACTTTCTGAAAAGCCCATTCAAAAAATCAAATAAAGTTTTTCGACTCTCCTGAGCTCTCAAGGATTATAATTTTTTACCCCATTATGTAGCATCTACTTATAAGGAGGACAGGTACCTGAAAATTTTTGGATACAGATTAAAAATTCCAAAGCCAGCATTTTCCTGTCGATGTTGAAATTTCCTCAAAATCATTAAGCATTCTCTCGAGCTAAGAGTAAGACATTTCCCGTTTGTGCTCTCCATTTTTCTTAAAACATATTTTGCAGTTTTTTTAATTTCCGGTGGCAAACATGTTACGACGAAGTTTTCCTATGGATTTGAAAAGTCCACTAAAGTCTCTCGTAGTACCAGCAATTTTGCTAACGATTTTCCTTCAACTTCCTGCCGTCAGTTCATATGGCTCCATTAGAAATTCAAGTTTGAAGGCTCAGGCGGTCCACAGATACAGCAAAGAAGCGGCACTAAATTTCTCAAATCATTTGACCCGAGCTCCATGCGCTGATGAAGGTGGCGCTTGCTCAGAAACCATAGATTGCTGTCAAACTACATATGAATATTTATGTGCATCTTGTAAGTCTTCCAGCCTTTTTTAAACTTTTGGTCACCAATTATTTTAAAACTGACTTTAAACTAATTCTTTTGATCACCAGTTGGTAGCACCTCCAAAACTTGTCAGAAATGCAATTACGACGGCCAACCTTGCACAATTGGCGGCGAAAATGCGTGCTGCTACGGCTACAAATGTGGGAGTAAGTTGCCTACAAATTGGTTATTTTTTAAACAAGATATATCTCTCATCTTAATATTTCCCTTACATGAGTTATTTTAAGCCACAATGATTTTGAATTTAAAGCTGACGGAAATTGCGTTGAAGATCCAAATCCTCCATGCATCCAAGATTCGGATGTCTGCAGCCCTAGAAACTCGAACACCTGCTGCAGCAAAACTAGCGGTTACAACTGTAAGCGAACTAAATACCTCAATATTTTGAAAATGTGTAATCTTATGTTTTTCTTTATCGTTTAAAGCGACTTTCTAAAATATTTCAGGCATCGTGGACAACGACGGAAAATCATATTGTTCGAATCAATGCTCGCAGTAATATGGATCATGCAATAATGGCGGTACCGTAGATAATTGTTGTTCTGGCCTTTATTGTGGTAAGTTAAGCCATCATGAACTAATTCTTCAGCTGATTAAAGTGATGTTTTTTAAAGTGACAATAAATATTCTGTTACATTTCAGTAAGCCAAATGACGGATTTTTGCACTTGCAAAGATGAAGGTGTCGATTGCACTCCTGATCCAAATCTAAACACCTGCTGTGGAAACTTACAGTGTAACTTTAATATATTTTATTTGCTTCATAGATAACAATGGTCAACTTTCAGTTTCGACACTGCCATTTTTATGTCATTTTTACAGGTATCACAATTGATAGTTCGAGCACATGCTTAAAACCTTGTTTTAGTGGTACTGATCAATGCGACGTTGATCCGGCTGATGATACGCGAACATGTTGCCCGCATTTACATGTAATTTTATCGATTTATATGAAAATTAATATATTAATAAAATCACATTAAGGCAAAATACTGTTACAATATAACAATATTTGACCCATATTCTAAGTGTCTAAATACTTATATGAATATTTTTACACTCTCAGGTGACACCCAAGCTGACAAATGCTGTGCAGCTGCATCTGCCACATGCGACCCCACTAATTCCCTTTGTTGCGATGGTCTAACATGTAAGCGGACATATGGCTTTAGAAATTTCTTATGATTAGTAAATTGAAATATCACAGACATTTCTGAATTAGAGCTTAATTATCTTTGTAAAACATTTTATATCAAACGTTTATTTGACAAGTTTGTATATTCTAAGAATTACTTATGCAATTTTTTTAAAGGCGACTCTCAATCTCTAGAATGTTGTGGGAATGAAAACAGTGCTTGTGATCCAACATCTACTGAAAATCCATGTTGTGGAGAACTAGAATGTAAGTTACTAATCATATTTATTTATGCAAATATTTTTAATTTTATCAGTTTTCTATGAGGTGTTTTATATTCAGTTCCAATTGAATATTTGAAGCATATAATTTGATATTTGTTTTGATAAATGTGCATTCTTTTCGTTTTCCAGGTATTACAATTGATTCTACTAGCACTTGCTTAAAGCCTTGTTTTGATTTAACTGATCAGTGCGATGTCGATCCGGCCGATGATACGCGAAAATTCTGTTCACCTCTTACATGTACGTTTATTAATTGATAAGAGATAAAATAATTTAAATCCCTTAAGCAAAATATTGTAATAATCTGTGTGGACATTTTGCTTTAAAAATTCATTATTTTCTACGCTATCAGGTGACACCCAAGCTGACAAATGTTGTGCCGCTGCAAAAGTCACGTGCGATCCTTCCGCCACTCCTTCTACTTGCTGTGATGGTCTAACATGTAAGCTGAAGAAAATATTTATTCCTCTAATTAGTATCTATAAAATTCTGCAAAAACTGTGTAATCAATAATGTCAGAACCCAAATTTGATTCTAAAGGTTTTCGAAATATTTCACATCACAGAGCTCTCGAAGTAGTTTATTGAATATTTTTTTCATTTTTTTAGGTGACTCGCAATCCCAAACATGTTGCGCGGCTGAGGAAAGTACTTGTGATCCAACTGCCACTGATAATCCCTGCTGCGGAGATTTATTTTGTAAGTTGTGTTTTCAATTTCATCTTATAAATTTTCTTTTACGATGTTTCGCAAAGCGTTTTTCAAATTCTATTTGTGTGGCTTCATCATATTTAAATGCAAACATTTGATATTTAAGCTGGTTAAGGTTTATTTCATACAAATATTCTGATTCTCTATCCGCCTTTCAGTGCAAAATCGTTATACAATTGCATATTAAATTACCCGCCAAAATTTAAAATAATAATAACTCGAAATTCACTTAATAACCACTTAATATTTGTACGATTTCACAGGTCTCACCATTGCCGGTACTAGCACATGCTCAAAACCTTGTTTTGATGGCACGGACTCTTGCAATGTTGATCCGGCTGATGATACGCGAAAATGTTGCTCACCGCTCACATGTAAGTTTACCAAATTACAAAACATAATATAACAGAAGTTTAAAGTGATTGTGATAGCTAATGCTTAATGCTAACTAAGTGATAGCATGTGATTTCGTGTAGTACCTGTGTTAAATATAAACATAAACACTCGATAATTTCTATGCTCTCAGGTGATACCCAAGCTGACAAATGTTGTGCCGCTGCAAAAGTCACGTGCGACCCTTCCGCCACACCTTCCACTTGCTGCGATGGCTTAACATGTAAGCCAACAAAGTTTTTAATATATATTTTTTTAACAATCGATGTAAAACTGAACCAGAATTTAAGACTAATTTTTGTCCAAAGTTTGTACTGATTTTGAAACTTAATTATTCATCATCATAAATCTCCGATAATTAGTGTCTATTATCAAAATTACTGTAAACCTAATGGTTTTAAAGTTAAAGGTAAACAAATCAGGTGAATTGTAAATGAATGCTTTTGTGATTTTAAAGGTGACTCTCAATCTCAAGAATGCTGCACAGCTGAGAACAGTGCTTGTGATCTAACCGCCAGAGAAGACACCTGCTGTGCAGGATTTAAATGTAAGTTACGAATTTAATTTCACTTCAATAATTCTTAACACATCTTTAAATCGTTATTAAAGCTCCAAACATAATTATATTATATTTTGTAAATTTTAGGTGTTGAGACTAATGGCGCTGGCACTTGTCAGCTACAATGCGCTAACGCCGAGGAATCTTGCAGCGGTCAGGGATGGGGCAGCGGATGGAGATCAGGATGGGGGTCGGGCACTACTGGTAGCAATCCGTGTTGTTCACCGCTGACATGTAAGTTTGAACATCCTTATGCAAATTTTAAATTTAGAATCTGCCTAAAAGTAGACTCAATTTCTGACAACTAGCAATTAGTAACTGATCTGTGAATATTTTATGATTGATTTGTACAGGTGATTCCCAAGCTTACACATGCTGTGCTGGTGTGGGTGTCGATTGTGATGAGGCTCCTTGTTGTCGGGGAACGAAATGTAAGCTAACAAATATTTATAAATTTTAAACTCACATTTAAATTGGATTTGCTTTGACCTCAGGTAATCTTAAAAACAATTTCTTAGTCATGATTAATCTAACAACTTTAATTTTATTTGAATGACTTGCAGGTGACTCAGACAGCAACACTTGTATAGAGAAACCTTGTGTTCCCCGTGGAAATTCTTGTGACGACACTGATATCTGCTGCAGAGGCCTTACATGTAAGCTGAAATCTATATTCGGAATAATCTGTATTTAACAATGAGTGTTTGAACAAAGTTTTAAATAATTTGTCTCGTTCCATGATTTTAGGTGACACAACGTCAAACACTTGCTTGGGTGACACTTGGACACAATGCAACAGTACCTTCACATGTAGTTCCGGTCATAATTGTAAGTTTGCCAATTGTTTTCGTCAAGAATTACTTTTGTATACTTTAAGCCTTATATTAATGTTTTGAAAATTGAGATAACTAAATAATTAAATATATTTTAAAATATTCTCTTAGGTGACGCGGGTACTTCGATGTGTAAGCCTGCTTGGTGCTTTTCTCCCAGTCCTTATCCGTTCCCCACAATTTGTCTGAAAGGACCCAACCCAAATGATTCAACCTTGCTCACAGAATAAATATTTAAATTAAATGTACTGATAGCAATGTTTCTGCGCTATCAAAAACATTCTGAATGTCTACTGGAAATATTTTTAAAGTTTAAAACTTGCTTTTGTTCTTATTATGTTGCATGTAAGAGGGTATCTGTAATAAGAAAATAAATACGTTGTCAATTTTTAAAATAAAAATTCTCGCTTCACAAAACGAAGCGGAGCATTAATTTTAAGTAGCATCATTGGTGTACATTAACTTAACCGTTTTGAGTTCAATCAAGAATTGTTTGGGTTTGAGGTGTTTCAGGAACCGGTTCGATTGTCGCGTTCTCGCCCTCCGCATCAAATCCTGAACTTGATGTCTCAAGTGGACAGCTTAATTATCATATAATTTACAACTGTTGCTTATCATATAGCTTATCAAGGTACTCTTTTATTATTATCATTTGTGAATAAAAATATTTCAGTTCATTTTTAAATTTAAATAATTTTTCTCGAACTTTTTATTTATTTTCTGCCCAGCAATGTAAATCAATGGTTTTTCCACTTCTCCCTCTTCCCCTCAAAATTACCCCCTTCCCCCAATTAATTTTGTACTTGTCAGAGCGATCACGGAGCCTCATCCAGCCAGTTTTCCCATTTACCGATTATTGAATATTTACAAAAAAATGTGGTATTTTTGCAACCAATCGAGTAAGATACTCAGTTAGGTAACTTTCATCCTCCAATTATAATTATTCAGTTGCAGTTGCCAACTGTAAATTCGCGCTGGAAATTAGCTACGTGGCCTTTACGTCATAAAATACCGTAAAATTTTTTGGAATAACTCTGAATTTACCTGGTTGTCTGTCTAGAAATCGGAAACGTAGCAATATTTTAAAACAAAGAAAATTTTGAATATTTAAACTTTTTTGTTATCGCATAAAACGTAAGATAGACTTTTAGGTTTTAATACGCAATAATGAGCAATGCAAATTATTCAGTTCAGAATCCATGAATACTCGGATTTTGTTGCAGATATGCCCAGCAGCGTAAATTTTACATCCCAAGACTGTACTTTCTGTAGTATAAATTCTTCATAGTAGGCAACAATCCAACGAATAATAACATCTTATCTCTTACTTTAAGTGGCAATCAGCTACACTTCTAAATATTTCTGTTCAGAGCTAAATTCAATGCATAGTAAAAAAATATCTTGTAGGGTTTGAGAGAAGAATGTTTCACTTTGTAAAAATATGCTTGCACAATAACAGCAGATCAATCACAAATTACACTTCACAAATAACAAATTTCATATTTTATTTTTAAACAAAAAAATCTAACTTTGATAGTTCTATGCAAATTCCAGACAAATACTTGGAAGTTCTACACCATCACCAAGGTCAAGGTCAACGCATATTTTATCTCTGCATTTGAAATCTTCCGGGTCACCTAACGAAAATCATTATTTCCAGAAATAAACAACGAGAATCAAGCTTAAATCCAATATTTTATATCTTAGCAACATTCCGTAGATGTCATTTCAGACAACAGATACGCATAATTTTAACTTATATTTTGAATGCATATAATAAATGCTTACATTTAAGCCCATCGCAACAGGAGTCCTCTTTTGGATTGCAGTAGCGGCCCTCATCTGTGCAACACTGCTTAGAATCAGGATCACCTATAAATATTCCAACAGCCAAAAAAGCAGTTAAGACTAATCAACATATCGAATTTTATTTGCAATGTTACATAAAAATCACTATTGTTGACCCAGCTGGATGAAATAATAATTGCGTTCAATTTTATGGTAAATTTGTGAATAATCAAGAGCTATAAATTTCACAAATACTTAAATACAGGTCATCAATACAAAATATACTACCACTGGATATCTGTTATTGGAGAATAAAACTGACAAAAATATTTGTAACTAACTAAACGATTTGCACTTACAAGAGAAGCCAGTACAGCAGTTATCTTCTTGATTATCCTGATCAATAGCACAAGAATTGCCTGGAGAGTTACAAGGCTTACACGTACTGGATTTAGAGTAGCATGCAATTAATCAGGAAAAAAATTGATAAGAATGTAAATAATTTGTCACTTATAAGTCTGAAATCAAAGTACCATTTTCTCAAACCCATTATATCCGACAAACCCCATTTGAAACATTCTCTTGACTTTCTTTCCAATGTAAACAAAATTAAGCAAGTTTAATAAGCAATCTAAAAAGCTTTCCTTACATTTGTTTCCGGAACAACAGCTCTTTGAATATTCTCCTGGCACACAATTGTCTCCGTTTACACCACACTGTGCGCATTTATAGAAAAGACCCTTAAGCTTACCTAAAAACAAAAAAGGTACAGATTCATCCCTACTAGTTTTAAATCCAATCTTTAATTGACTGTAGGCCAAGCTATTTGGGACAAGAGATTGATTTACATGTAAAGTTCAACAATTAATTTGTAATTGACTTAAAACTTACACACAAGGCTACCGCAGCAAGAATTACGATTGGAAGAACAAGATTCATTAAGATCATCACACCATTCGCACACGCTTTCGTCATCACCAGGTACACCTTTAATAAAAAAGGCGGATTTAATTTTCAAAGGATACGATATCAGTTTTAATGTGCTTAAAACTAAAAAATATTAAATTGAATATAGTTTCAGAAACGACTAATTTTTGTATTTTGATGTAAACTTACATTTGTTGCCTTTGCAGCAGGGTAAATCTGAACTACATTCATTATCTCTCGATGAGCAAGGTTTGCAAACTGCTGTATTATCTTGCTGCGTAGCTAAAACAAAAACCGTACGATTTGGTAGAATTCTTTTGATTTTGTTAGTATGCGTTAAGCATAACTACAAATGAAAATATTTATTTATGAAATTAAAAATTTACCACAGACGTAGCCTTCACAACAAATTGTCGGGTCATCAAGGCAGGGTGCGTTATCTTCACTACATTTTTGACAAGTTCTCTGAGTACCGTCGCCTATAAAACAAACATATTTGATGACAAATATTTAATAAAAACAACTAGCTACTTGTTATATTCATCACTTACCAATGGCACATGTCAATTGGTCACCGTTTGAGTCTTTACAACAATCAGAGGCACTTCGACAATTTTCTTTTGCACGAACACAAGCTTTTAGAAAATTGAAATTTTGGGAGGCATTTGTGTACGTAGGGTTATTTTGAAATAAGTCTCTTTCCAAATTCTTGTCCGACTTGTAGGCTTTCGAGGTCACAGAAAGTATTTGTAGATTGATTGTCACAAAAATTATAGCCACTAATAAAAATAATTGTTGGCTTTCTGGAAATCTGGAGAAATTTGAAAGAAACATTTTACTAAATATTTGCTTAAATTAGCTGGCAAAATTAATTACAGTTGTTGATTTATCTTGGAAATTACAAAAACAAAAAACTAGGACGCGAGGGAAGTAATGGGGAGTCTTTGAGGTGAATTTTAAGAAGAAACTAAATATTGATAAAACTTGTTCACGATACGGTAGCGTGAGCAAGACAAAAAATGCTTGGATGAATGAATTGCTTATATCTTCCACAGCTCCCAGATCTATTTTTATTTAGTGGCCGTTAGGCTTAAAATTTGGTAAGGAAGCGAGTAGTAAAAATGAAGAAAAGAACAATAGACAGAGAAAAGGAGTAAGCCCTTACTAAACATATCTTAAAAACAGAATAAACTCTTCCTTCAACCACACAATATGCTTTATCTATATCATACATAAAGGCTTACTTCACATTCGGGGCACTATTCATGCTGCAACGCTTCTTATTGATTCTTTATTAAATTCCCATTCTATAAGAATTTAATATAAGTATATATAACCCCCTGAAAAAATTATAAAGTATATCATTCTGTAACAAGTAATATGATATTTCTGGCATTTCTAATGTGCATATACTTTTAGGCATTTCAAAAATGTTAAAAATGCCATATATCTTATATCATTTTAAGTACCGAAAGATGGAGAGCATTTTTACTTTTTTTGTATGTGTGGATTATTGTTGATACTGTTGTCCACAAGGCAGCATAAGAGGTATCTCTTCGTGTTAAGACTTTATAAAAATCATTATTTACTGTAAAGCTTTTCTTTTGATAGTTTAAAACGTACAAATACAAGACAATGTTAGTAACCAGATGTAACACTGAACATATTTGCCCATTTTCTCAACTTAATTTTTATTTTGTTCAATTTCATTCGACCGTTAAAAAACTCTCCGCCGAGTGTATAGTCATTTTTATTTAATATGCTTTAATAGTTAACTATACTGTGTAATTTATTCAACAATTAAAATGTTCAGAGCTCTGAAAAACATATAATGTCCAAAAAATCTAAACTTTATTTCTGTAATCCAATTTAAATTCTGCACAATCAGCAAAAAGCATCTAAAATAATTAGCAAAACAACTTGACTTAAAGTGAAGCATAATTTTTAATTAGCATTGGAGTAAAACGTTAACTTAAATAATTTCACTTCAATAAAAAATAATAGGGTTTTGCGGAGTTCCAGACACAGATTCTATGGCCACGTTCTCGTCCTCCGCATCCAATCCGCTCGGAAATAGCAGGCTTATCTTGTTCCTATACACTTCCAACTTAAGATTACTGAGGAGCTTAAGTCTTAGTTGATAAGCAGAAACAGGGAGCCGGTTTTCATTCATCTTCCAGTCTTGTAGAAGACATGAGATGTGAATTTTGACAGTTAAAGTAAACTAATCAATTAGCAGTCTTTCAAATGGCGATATTTGTAATGAGAGTAAAGTCATTGAAGAGCAGGTAATCTTACAAAATCTAGTTTGATGGGCGGAGTTTGGGCAAAACGACGACGGAGGATTGTTGGTATGTGGAAACTCGAATTAGAAGATGGAATAGATATTCCAATTCATTTTTTTTCGGATTTTTTCTTGAGCTTGAGCTGAACCTGGTACCTAAAGTTAGACATTGGTAATGCAGCCCTTTAACAAGACGGGATAAAACACAGTTAATGCACTGGGTGGATATATATCGAGTGAATACTTATCTTTTTAAGCCAGTCTGAAAATAATTTTCTCTCCCTGGGGAATGCATACGTGCATATTCACATTCTCTAAATTCTACAGTCAACCCAAAGAAAAGCGTGTACCTTTCAGTTCTAACTTTTGTATTAAGGCACTCCTTCAAAACGGTTTAGCCGCTCAAGAAAAATAAAGAAATCCACTCTCTTATGAATAGGATAAAACCCTAAAAAGTATATTTTGTTTTTTAAATTGTAATTTATGTGTATTTTGATATCCTTTAGGTATTTTTGCCATTTGAAGCCGATATCTGTTCGATTTTTTAAATGGGAATCAATACAGTTCATAAAAAAGGGTTTGAGTTTTTTCTGTTCATTCAGTAATTTCACGAGTTTGGAGTAGGACGTTTCCCTCTGCTTCTCTCAATCAACCTATCTTAATCAAATAAAGTTTGAAAATAAAGTTTCTTAATGGCACAAAAAATGCCTCAACATCACCTATATTTGCCAGCAGTTCTGCTGCTATTTAACCTTCTAATTTGTGGGGTCACCTGTATATCCTATGGGTCAATTAGAAACTCAAGTTTAAAGTCCCAAACAATTTTTAGGTATAGCAAGGAAGCCGCGGTATTTCTTCAACATCATCACCAGACAAAAGCTGAGTGTTCTTCTAAAGACGAGAGCTGTTCAGGCACGATCGACTGCTGTCAAATGGAAGGAGGAGAATTGACATGTGGATCTCGTAAGTTTGATAACCTTTAAAAATTTTGGTTTAAAAAGATTTATCGTTAGCACTGAGGACTTAAAAGTTAAAATTTTTAATTATTTGCAGCTTCCGGTTCCTCTCCAACCTGCCAGGATTGTGTGTCCGGTGATCAACAAACATGCACAACTACTGATAATATTTGCTGTTCCGGTTACACCTGTGGTTAGTTGCGCTTTGCAGCTTAAAAGCTATATATTTTTTTATATAAAATAGCAGTTAAATAAATAAAGTTAATATGCAAACAAATTCATTAAAATATTAGAGAACGGAGCTTGCACTGAGAAGCCAGAGGGCTCATGCACAAATCCATCAGAAGCTTGCTATCCTCCCAATCGCGATTGTTGCAAACCAAATGACGTTAATTACAGGTGTAAGTATGGAAACAAAATATTTGAAATATTAATTAATGTTTTGTAATTCTATTCAGAATTTAAAACCTTCTATAAAATTTTCCACAGGCATTGTCGACACCGAAGGTAAATCCTACTGTTCCGTAGAATGCTCCCAATTTCTTGGGGAATGTACTAATGTCGGCACACAGGACAATTGTTGCGAGGGTTTCTATTGCGGTGAGTACAAGCTAGTTTAAAATATTTAAAAATAATTGTATCAAATATAAAATATTTTGATGATATTTTTAAATATAAATCCTTTTGAGGGCACAATTTTTGGACCTTTCTGTTACTGTAATACTGAAGGGGCTTACTGAACTCCTGGAGACAGTCCTAAAACTTGTGGTGGCAATTTGGAATGTAAGTTTTACTTAAATTCCACCTTAAACTTTAGTCCTAACAAGTGATTTTCTTAGTCTATTTAAGAGTTTGAAAACTTACTTTGTTCGATTTAGGCGAAGCTGATGGCGACACGGGTTTCAGCAAGTGCAATAAGGTTTGTGTTGATCCTGACGAAACATGCACTGGAATAGAGCTCCCCTGCTGCACAACTGATGAGACATGTAAGTTTTAAAAGCTAGAATTAAGAAATACAGTAAATTTTCTACATATAAAATTGTTTTTAAAATTTTTAAGGCGGAAGTTCTGGCAAGTGTTGCCTACCGGAAAACGCCGATTGTTCAGTATTTGACACGACTTCCACTTGCTGCGACGGATATGAGTGTAAGTTATCAATATTTTTGTAAATATCCTAACTCAAAATACAACAGATTTCTCAGCTCGTTATATAACCTGCAGTAATGTGTCCAGACTATAATAGAACCGAAAGTTTTCTCTTTTTGGTATAATTTTTTTCTCCTTTTTTACAGGCATTCCATTTTCATTTGATGGTTCAGGGAAATGCCTAAAGCCTTGTTTTAATGGCACTGATAGTTGCGACGTCGATCCGGCTGATGATCCGCGCTCTTGTTGCTCACCGCTTACATGTAAGTTCACCAAGTCATAAAAGATAATATAGAATGAGTGCTAAATGAGCTCAATATTTTAGCACTATAATTTCGTTTTAGTATCTGTATTAAAAATGAATATAAAATATTCGATAAATTTGTATTTTCTCAGGTGACACCCAAGCCGACAAATGCTGTGCCGCTGCAAAAGTCACGTGTGACCCCACCGCAACGGTTTCCACTTGCTGCGATGGCTTAACATGTAAGACGACAAAGTTTTAAGCACGAACTTTCGTCATCTGTACGTAAATGAACTAATGTTAATAGATTCTTTTGTGATTTTAAAAGTGACTCCCAATCTCAAGAATGTTGCACAGCTGAGAACAGTGCTTGTGATCTAACCGCCAGAGAAGACACCTGTTGCGAAGGATTTAAATGCAAGTTGCCAATTTAATTTTACTTCAGATATTTTAACACATCTTTCATCATTTTCAACAGATCCTAATCTTTTTTATTTGTTATCAAAATTTTAAACATAAATATATTCCATTTGGCAAATTGTAGGCGTCGAAGGGGAAGGTGGTGCCACTTGTCAGTTTCAATGCGCTGACGCCGAGGAATCTTGCAGTGGTCATGGAGGCCAGGGTTGGGGACGGGACTCAGGATGGGGGTCTGGCACTACTGGTAACAGCAACCCATGTTGTTCACCACTGACGTGTAAGTTTAAACATCCTAATGGAAATTGTAAATTTAAATTATGACTAACGATAGACTGAATTTCTGAGAATGAGTAATTAATGATTTGTAAATATTTTGTGATTGATTTGTTCAGGTGATTCCCACGCTTACACATGCTGCGCAGGTGTGGGTGTTGATTTTGATGAGGGCCCTTGCTGTCGAGGAACGAAATGTAAGCTAACAAATATGTTTTAAATTTTAAACTTATATTCGAATCGGATTTGCTTTAATTTCAGTTTAAAAAAAAAAAGTATTGCTTTGTCTTGATTGATTAACAATTTGCGTTTCACTTGAATGATTACAGGTGACTCAGACAGCAACACTTGTGTAGAGAAGCCTTGTGTCCCTCGTGACACTTCTTGTGACGACACTGATATCTGCTGTAGAGGACTTACATGTAAGCCGAAATTCGTATTAGGAACTACTCCCTATCTGTAATTATTAATGATATTTTGAACAAAGCTTTTAAAATATCTGTCTCGTTCTATGATCATAGGTGACACGACTTCAAACACCTGCTTGGGTGACACATGGACACAGTGCAACAGTACCTTTCCATGTAGCTCCGGTCTTAATTGTAAGTTTACCTAATATCACCATCAAGAATTACCCATGTATACTTTAAGCCTCATATTAATATTTTGATACTTAACTTAATAATTAAAAAATATTTCAAATATTCTTTTAGGTGACGCAAATACGATGTGCAAGCCTTCTTGGTGCTTTTCTCCCAGTCCTTTTCCCTTCCCCACAATTTGTCTGAAGGGACCCAACCCAAATGATTCAACCTTGCCAACTAAATAAATTATCAAGGTTAATAACTTTTAACGATGTTGCTGCGTTTAAAAGAAAGTGTAACACGCATATACTTTTTTGTTTTGTTTTTTTCTATTATTTTTAAAATGTTTTTGTTCTGATTGTATTTCATTTTATGAGATTTTTATTATAAGAAAATAAATTCGTTATCAATTTTTTAAATAGAGCTTCTGGCTTCAGAACATCAAATACAAAATGTTTTATTCAAGGTTTTTGCACAAGTTTTTGAAAATTGCTGGTCAACAAATCGCAGAAATGGAATCAATCAATGTAAACACAGAAATGAGGTGACAATTGATGGGGTTCCATTTCTGCGATGATTGACAATTGATTTCCGCTTCCCGAATTTCTACACGACATGTTTTAGAGGAGGATGGTTATACCCTAACGGTGATCTGATGAGAAGGTCAATTGCTCATAGAATATTAAAATATCACTTGCGAAATCCGGTATTTATGAGTAAATTTTGTTAAAGGTTTATTCATAACTCATGTTAAAACATTCCGCTTGCTGATATTTTCAACGAGTAGGAAAAAATGTATAAGATGGATATTTAAAAAATACCAAGTTGACATTCACCATTGTCAATAGACACTAGTTAGCTTTTAGATTTAGACATTCTTAAACTTACTACAAAACATGCGGTATTATAAACTTGTGCTTTTCTTTTTCTATTTAGTTTTAAAGCCATAGCCAATGAAAAGGAATGCACAGTATCAGAGCCACTCAGAGGCATAATGGGTAAATACAAAGGTTTAAATTTAGTGGACTTTAAAGATATTTTAAAGGCGTACGTGTGAAGGCTCATTCACAAAACCAAACTTTTCTTTATCCTTCAAAAATCATTTGTTCAGCTTAGCTACTTTTTTGTTATATTTCTTTACTTTTTAAAGTCAAAGAATTTACAAAACGAGAATTTAAGAAAGAGAATTGAAGAAGGCTTACGATTAGTTATTTTTAAAGGCTTATTCAGAAAATCGAATTTTCAGCCCACCTAAATGCTCAAGGATTAGAAAGCAATGTACAGCATGAAAATTTTTTCTATTTTATACTATAAGAACATCAACCATAAGGTACCTAAGCGATATTTGACTGAGATTTTCTTCCCTTTTAATTAACAGTTAAGTTCCAAGTCTGCTTTTATAGGTAAGTAATTTCGACTCTTAGAATTCTACCATATCATTCAGCATTTTGTCAAGCTCGGAGTTACACATCAACCTTGTCGTCTCTTCCAATCAACAAACCAAATAAATTATAGCTTTGGGTGTCTCTCTGAAATCAAAATGTTACGACAAAGTTTTCCGATGGCTTTGAAACATCTCGTTTTGCCAGCAGTTGTGATAACATTCGCCCTTCTATTTCCTTCCGTCACCTGTAAATCTTATGAGTCAACGAGCAACTCAACTTTAAGAACTCAAGCTACCTACAAATATAGCAAAGAAGCAGCACAAACACTTCCATTTCATCGGACCCAAAAGACATGCGTTCCCGAGACGCAGGATTGTTCGATCACTCTCGATTGCTGTGAAGATGGGCTATATGAACTGGCATGTGGAAAATGTAAGTGTTTTGGAAGATTATTATCAGTAAATTTGATGTTTACGAACTCAGAAAACTTTGAATATATATTTTTGCATTTTCAGTTGGCGGGACTAAAAAAACATGTCAAATTTGTAGTGGCGATGGGAATCCATGTGATGGAGACAGTAGTATGTGCTGTCAAGGTTATTCCTGTGACGTTGACACAAACAAATGCTATAAAGATCCAAGTCTTCCATGTATTCCAAATAACGAAGCGTGTTTCTCTGACAATCCGATCGGTCGCAGTTGCTGCGATGATAATAACGAGGGCTACAGATGTAAGCGCGCCAAAAATTATTTCAATTTCAAAATATTTTATTTGGCTTTGAATATTCCTAATAAAGTTTATATATAATTTTTTCAGGCATTGTGGATTCAGACGGAAGAGGCTTTTGCTCGACCAAATGTTCCCAAAAATATGGCCAATGTACCTCATCAACTCAGGAGAGGGATTGTTGCTCTGGGTTCTTTTGCCGTGGGTGAATTTGTTTTCTAAATCTTCTAGTTAATCAGATATAAATACGATTACCTGTGATAATTCTGATTTTCAATATTTCAGCTGATAGATTATGTAGATGCTTTAACGAAGGTGACAGTTGCTCCTCTGATTCTTCTCCAAGTGGATGCTGTCATGGTCTAGAATGTGAGTATTGAAAGAAAGGAAATATTGAAAATTGGCATCCAATTATTCATGTTCATAAAATCGTGCAGTCATGAGTCATGTTCATAATTTAAGGAGTATGTGTTCATGTTTCAAAAAAATACCAAAATGGTGATGATTCCTGTATTTTATGA
>JAQIXW010002307.1:0-15929 GCA_034700685.1 Willowsia buskii | reverse complement strand
TAGACCTCAAGTGTGAAGTGAACATCTTTGTGTTAGATTGTATTAATAGTTTTACTCTCGATTTTGATAGATTCTTGTGTATTCAGTTTTAATTTCAAACACCAAATCTCTAGACTATATGCTAAAATTACCTCGCCAGAATGATTAATACTTACAAGCAGTGTTACCTTTGTGCCCAGACGGGATCAACATGACACATACCGTATCTGATGCAGTTTTTTACGCTGAACAAGATGTATATTTTGGTTTTTCTGCACAACTTTGTTTATGGAAATTACAAACGCTTTAATCAAGCAACCCAGTTTGTGATGATAAAGGTTTGAAACACTTATTGGTGCTTCCATTGTCATTTGAAAGAATTCTGGTGTCCGCATTTTGCACCTAAATTCTCTCATGTCCCTTTACGCACAATAAAACAAATATTTTAAAATGAAGGAATGCTATAAATTTATGCCTAAAATGAAATAATTATATTTACAACGCATGGTGTTATGATGTGTCATTTTAAACCCCTTACATCACAGATTAGGGTAGCGAAGTCCAGGTTATCGCTGCTTGATTAAAACCCCTTGGCATTTCCATAAAAAAGGTTGTGCAGAAAAACCGAAATATACGTCTTGTTCAGCGTAAAAAACTGCATTAGATACGGTATGTGTCATGTTGATCCCGTCTGGGCACAAAGGTAACACTGCTTGTTAGTGGTTGTGTCTGTCCACTAGTGAGGTTCCTTTCTTCTTCTTGATTTCGTCTTTTTTTTTAGTTTTTCATGTCAAATGACAAATGTCTTTTAAAGTTTTTTCAGTGTCCTTTGTTCTTTGTCAGTTTCCAGTTGCGTGCACATGGGGGCCATGTGGTGGTTTTTGTGGGGAAAAGCGCTTTGCCAGAGGAAAAGCAAGTGATAGATAAGCTATTAAAGTTTTAGTGGAAATATTTTTAATTATTAATTGTTCGTTGTGAGTGTGTGTTCGAAAGACGCCAACAATGGAGGGCGGAGTGTACATGAGAATTGTGATAGTGGGAGTTTGTCTCTGTTCGTATCCGGGGGGAAGTGATCTTCAAAAAACGAGTGGGGATTATTACACGTCTCAGCATGGTCTCAGGAAATTGGCAACTGTGGAGGAGGAATTGGCTTCAGCGGTGGCGAGATATGTGGCTGTGCTGGAGAGAAGGCTTGACACAGCGAAAAGGTTCCCTTGTCGAATAAGCCATCAACTTATCTCAAACATTAAGGATCCCAGTGAAGATAATGCAGAGTTTAATGAAGTGTCTATATTTTGTGCTAATATTTCAGGTTTTTAAGTGACTATGAAACTAGTGGAGTAAGATTCAATTCATCGCTCACTGATTCCCATTCAAATTCTGGGAATTATGATGTTGCCAAAAGTGAGATCAACAGTGACCTTGCTTATCCCGTGTCAGCTCACCCATTAAGGGCGTACAGGCTATTGAGGAGATACGTTCAAGATTTGCCAACGCTGGAGAAAGAGATGCGATCTGATGAAGAGCGAAGTATGCAAAGATAAAAGTCTTGTGTTGTGTCCCAAATTTGCCTTCTAATTAAAATGAACTGGATAAAAAATGTGTAATGTGTTATTGTTTTAGAGTTTCTCAAGCTAACGGAAAAAGTCAAATCAAAAATTCCCTTCCCCTCCCAACTTGACATGCAAGGCGCTACCGAGGGCATTCTCAGAGTGCATGACACCTACAACATGAACATTGATGAAGTGAGAGTTTCGAATTGTTAAATAATTCATTTGTCTTTAAATACATTAAAATTTAAACGCACAAGTTTTAACATCTCGCTCCTCTGTTTTGCAGTTTACATCCGGAAAATTCTACGGTCTTCTTACAAACACCTCAATAAACGCCGCAGATTGTTTCTCCATCGGTCAATACGCTTTAAAATCGACAATTTTAACCCGCGCAATTCAATGGTTGGAGCGCTCCTATTATTTAGTCAGCCACGGAGACAAGTCGATGGACAAGCTGCAAGTCACTGAAAAGCTGAAAGATGCAATTTCCCAGGTAAACATTAAACTTTCACATTTCCTATTCATTTACTAACCTAGATAACTGCTACAGCCATTAAATATTTTACAATCGATAGTTTTTATTACCTATAATAAAAAACAAAGATGTAAACACAAGACCCTACTTAACCCTTTTTTCTTCATATCTCCACTGTCTAAAAACTCTAATCATTTAATATTCATGAAAATTATGACGGTAAACAAGACGCACAAAAAAATTAAATTGTATGAAATACCAGAAATCCGAGAGACACACGCACGCGCAACTCTTTTTTTCCTGCTGCAGGTGTCCTGTCCGTCCCCCTCGCCGCTTTTCTGAACAAAGTAGGTTGTCTGTTTTTTAATCTGAGAAGAGACAAGATTAAAAAAGTGTATAAGTTCTCGTTTGTGTAACCGGTATACTATCGTCGTATAACAATCATCATAAGATTTACATGCGTTAACAGATTTTTTTTCTCTCTTTTGATATCTGCATTCATTTTCATTTTTTAATTCGAAAATTCAGGTTTTAACAGCCTACTATTATATCAGGTTTTATAGTACTCTATTACCTCGTTACATGATAAATCTCAAGTCTTTTGTTTGGCGTTTTTTTATTAAAAAGGGTTAAAGAGGAAAGTAGGATTTTCTCACATTTTGATTGTCGTAAAGCTGTAGTTTAGCTAGTAAAAATAAATGGAGACAAATGCAAATTTATTTTGTTGGTCAGTTGCCAAACAGCTTTGCAGCAAGTTGCATTTCTTTCTCCATTTCTATTTGTTTTTGTTGCTGGACAGGGTAAAGTGAGACAGGTGTTTTTTTGCATTTCTTTAATTGGATGTTACGTGGTAGTTTCATTCCCTAATGAGCAAAATGACTGGGATTACCTTAATTGTAAATTGGATATCAATTGTTTCCTCATTACCGGACACCTGAACTGGTACCACAGATGAATGCCTTAAGAATTAAGATAAGCGCTTAGACACAGACATAATATTCATGATGATAATATGAAGGAGTATAAAAATATTTCAAGTGATTTGATTATCTAATAAGATAAGATGGTATTGTATTTGTGAAATTGGTTTTCTTTCTTTGTTTGCAATTACCTACTTGTTTGTTGTTTAGCTTTTTAATAAACCGTTATAATAGACCATGTGTGATCTCACATTTTGCAGCACAACGAAGCACTGCAGAAACGGTCTCAAAATCCGTACCTGTTCACGAAACCGGTGACACTTGATGAAGCTTTACAAGATGAAAGGAAAATGGGAAGAAGACGAGTTCTTGACAGCAACATTCATTCATTGCGTAACAAGCAGTCAAGTTTTAATGATCTTACCAATTTCGCCGCCCTCTGTGGTGGCAAGCAACTTCGTGTAAGCGAGGCGAGATTATCTTTTTTACATATTTTAATGATAAAAAACGCATGAAAATTCCATGAATTTATTTTAATTGTAGAAGAAGTTGGACACAAGTCAATTAAAATGCTGGAATGAAGCAAGACAGCCAGTGAATGTGCTCCAGCCGTTAAAAATTGAGGGTCATAATGTGAAGCCGGTGGTGCTCCAATTTCATGATTTGATAAGCGATAAGATGATTGAGCGCATTTTGAAATCTGCGAGTGAAACAATGAGCAGGTCACAAGTTCATACGAAGACTCGGTCTGACAATAAGATGGTGTCTTCAATTCGAACGTCAACTTCCACATGGCTGGACGATAATGACAGAAGGTCACCTTTGAAAGAAATGAGGAAAGTTTACAGGAGGGTGGAAGAATTCACAGGGCTCAAGATACTTGACAAAGGAGCTTCTGAGTTTTTGCAGGTGTCTTGTTACGGAATAGCGGGACACTTTAATCCTCACTTGGACACAATTTTTAATTCAGTTGTAAGCTAACCAATTAGACTTTAATTACCTCTGACAATTAAACTATATAAATATGCAAAACTTAACGAATGATGATTTTATTGGTTGATAGAAAAGCGACAATTTACCGGACGAAGAGAGAAAACTGGGCGATCGACTGGCTACACTGATGCTTTATGTAAGTTAATTAATTATTTAACTATTTTCGTTCTCAATTAAATGGATAACTTACAAATATACCTAATTAATTATACAGTTATCCGACGTAATCAGAGGAGGCTCCACCGCCTTCCCCAGACTTGGCGTCACCGTTCAACCTGTCAAAGGATCAGCTATTTTCTGGCACAATATGAACGAACAGGGTGAACCAGACGAGTTATCTTTACATGGCGGCTGTCCAATTCTCTATGGAAACAAGTGCGTCTCCAATAAATGGATACGCTTCAACGCCCAAACACGCCAGTGCCCAAGAGAATCATCGTAGCCATTAAAAAAACATTAATTAAATTACCTTAGTCACAATTACCTAAATATGTATGCAAAGGTAATCATAATCTATTTAACCAGTTACCACTTTAGATTTAAAAAGAAAAACAAGGCGAGATATTTTTTGGGGAATAGTAGGAAATCGATTTACAATACGCTTTCGTCAATTTACAAACGTTATTTTCCTCCATGGAGGAAACCATCGAATCATTTACAGAAAAACGGTACATTTATCATTTAATTATTTATCATTAAAATGTAAGTATACTCATGTTTATGTTTGCAATAAAGCGTCTACTCTTTTGCTATTTAATATTTTGTAACAATTTATAATGCTTTGGCTTTAGCATAACATAACCCAGCGTTACGCTGCAACGCTGCTCTCTACTCTGGCATTAGTATCCGAACGCTAGGGGCTATCCATTAATGACGCCGCAAGTTAAAGGGATGAGGATGTCGGCGTTAAAGTTCCATGACATGTCGTACGTTTGTTTATGAAAAGGTTCAAGAAGACATTAGGGGAGGGGAACTGGAAAAATGTTTTTGCATGACATTAATTGTGGATGGCCCCTTCTCTCCTCAGTGTATTCTCTTCAATTGTGAGCAGATGAGTTACCAAAATTTGTGGGAAATACTAACCCTTTCTGTTTTGTAGAGAGGCCAAAAAATCCAAAATAAATAGCATACCTCTCCGACTGCATTTGCTTTTCTGCCGGAGTTCTCCACAAAAAATAATTATTATTGCAGGAATCACCAAAAACTTCACAAATCACTACATTTTTCGGCGTCTGGAAGGATCTGTAACTTGGACCTGGAGGTAACATAATTGGACATCAGAAAAAGAAGTGTAGAAACAATTAGTTAATGTGATTCGGTGATGTACAGTTTGAAGTTGTTGATTGTGCTTCTCTTCTCCAGTTTTTGGAACTGATAAACATTAAATGACTCAATTACCTAATTACTTAAAAGAAGTGATAATTACACAAGATTACAAAATACACAGAGAAATCATATAAAAGGAACTTTGGACTCTGATGGCGTCTTGGATGTTAGAGTTTCAAGTGTTTTGCACAACCAAAAATTACCACAAATAAAAACACTTAAAAGATAAGTTGATAGTTTTGAAAATGGAGGACGTTCCCACCGAAATTTCGTTGGTGGAGGGTGTGGATCCCTCAAGCCTGCCATCCGACGGTTTGACCTTTGCCGTTGGAGAAGATGACACAGGCTTAAATTATGCTTACATTATACACTTGCCTGTGGACGCAATGCACCATGTTCATGAACAAATCGTTACAGATAATAATATCGTTACTTCAGACAATGAAAATAAGTTCACTGCTGGCGACGTTTTCACCGCGACCCAACAGTGCGTCAATAATGCGAAGACGTCAAATTCAGTGATTATGTTGCCAGTCTCTACGACAACTAATAATACACCAGTGACCACACCAATCACAACCAATCTTACAATTCCTCCTAGAGAATCTACTTTACTTCCAAATAACCATTCAGGTCCAGAATCCCGCCCGATTGAAATCCAGTATTTGGAAGAGGGTGTCTTCCTTCACGAGGGAGAAAAGTGTGACGTGGAAAACCTCATTTTAGATGATAACCAAGAAGTGCCTTCAAGTGACCTCAAGTTTGACCCTCTTTTAGACGAACCTCCTGATTCAAATAGTGTCACAGTTTATGGTGTCCTTCCGGAATCTGATCAGGAAGGTATTATGGAGAACGAAGTCGAAGAAAGTTTCCAAATTGTGGAACAACCTGTTTCGAACAGTGAGCTGGAAACTGGTCCAGAATGTTTGGGAACAAAATCTGAAGTGATACCTTATAATCAGGTATGACGTTGAAACTGTTAAAGCTAAGATAAGTTAAAACTATTAAGAATTAAAATTTAATTAACCTTTTTTAATGTAGGTAAATCCCATCAGCCACCCAGTTCCAAAGCGGAATGTTCGAACTTATGGGAAACCAAAAGCAGATAAATTACCCGCAATTAGTAATGTAACTAGTTCATTTAAAGATCCACCAATTTTGCCACCATCAATTCAACCTTTAGCTGTCCCTCACATAAGTCAGGAATCACGGCGAGTCACCAAAATAGTTAGGATTGCGGAAGTTCATGTAAAACAACCGCAAAGAATTGCTATTCATATTCCAGCGAAGAAAAGACGGTTGATTGTAGACAGTCAAAAGCAAATTCCTATTTCTGATTTTAAACGGCAACTGGTCAATACCAAAGACATACTTCATGCGAGAAGTGAACTAGCTCCGGGTACAAAAAAGGGGATGAAATATTTGGAGTTGGGAAGCGTCCCTCAGTTTTTCTCGTCACCGGGTAATTTGCAATTAAAAACTGTTTACCTTTCATTTGTCAATTAGCTAATGGAAATCAATTTCAAATAATTATTTTGTAGGTCGCCCCATTTTAAACCTTCGTCTTTCCAGACTTTTTACTAATCATTTGATAGTAGTCACCGGCGCCGATAATAATGCTTCCGAGTTCACCCCTTTGAACGCTGACCTTAGTAAGAAATTATTTTTAAATGTTAATAAAACACTATCAAACTGTTCAAACTGTTTAAACTTAATTGGAAATAATGAATTTGATTTTCTTCCGCAGAATTTCCTACTCCAGTGGAAAACGATGATGACACAAATGATTTCACGAAGAATGGGAAACTGACAGCTAAACCGTTAAAAAGACTGATAAACGTGGGTAGACCGCTGGACGGATATTTTAAAGGATTGCGGGTAATTACTCTAGCAGACATACAATGAAGGGTAATAATTTTGAAAAGGTTAAAAATACATTTGTCGTTTAAAAACGCAGAAACCACCTGTATTGAAGCAGTATACAAGAATACAAAGAAAGCCGACTGGACCAAACGGAACAAAAAAGACGCCTTCAAGTGAACCGCCAACTTCAACGGAAAAAGTTAAGTCGCCTTTTCCTGGAACCCAAACAATTAAAATAGAGGAGGCCGTGTACACGGTGGAAGATGGGGAATCAGTTGTTTTAAAGTCGCACGGAATAGTTTTGGCTCAATCGAACTTGATAGAGGTAAAACACATAATTATTATGCGATTAAGTATTAACCAATTATCTATAACAAATTAATTAATTGGCTTCTTCATATTTGTTAGCATTCTCATACAGATGACGACATTGTACTGATCGCTTCTGTAGAGAAGGAAGAAGAGGACGAAATCAAAGAGGAGATTTCACCTTCTGTGACAAGTAGTGATTTCGCTGACCTTGAAATAAAACTGGAGGATCCGCACTTATCGATGAGTCCAGTTCCCCAAGAAGTTTTAAATAGTGGTTCCGGTTCCAACAATGTAGATAATGTAAAGACAAACTCAGTGGATGATCTCAAATTGTGGGGTTATCAAGTGTCAAGCTCGTAATAAGTGCTTTAACTAAAATAGTTAAATTCCTAATTGTGCACAGTAGCCCATTTTAGAGATGAACCCAACAATAGACTGTTTTCCCATCTTTTTTAATTTTTCAACATCTGATTAAGAGCAAATCTTGAACTATGTGACGTATCCAAACTACAGACACGATAATTAGCAAAATTAACTCGTAATTGATTTCCACAACCTTGAAAGCAATAAAGTTCGCAAATAATTAACCTCTCTATTGTTACTTCATATGATTGTGCTTCTTCTCCAATTTCATTCATGAATTCCATGGAAATGATTGATTATGCATTAACAAATGAGGCAACAACAGGTTCAATGTCAGGCTGTGTCTGTGCAGCCAATGGTAGCATTCTTTACAATTTATTGTGACTGCATGAATTTTTTTAACAATTTCAACAACTTAATAACATTGCTTTGGGATTACATTTTTAATGTATATATTTTAAATATGATGATGGATAATATATATATTTTTTCCATGACGCTTCACGAATATTATCATTTTTTTGGTTTATAATCGTTTCTTTTCTTGTCGCAAATTTGCTTCTTTTTTTAAATAATTGTTTTATATGTAGATAAGCCAAATAATGCTGCCTGTAGTTTAGACATGCTTAATTATATAGGAATATATATAGCGATTGATTAGCTGATTAAATATTATAATAATTTATATTCTTATTACATGATGAATTGACTTTTTTTTCTTCTTCTCACAAAAAACTGATAAAATCATAACTCCCAAAAAGACACCCCCGCCTCCAATACAATTTTTTTTTTAGAATATTGACTTGCACGGCATAGTTTTTTAAAGAGAAATATAATTTTTTTCATTTAATTATTATTTTAAATAGCTTAAGTTTAGTAACGGTAAACATAGGTAGTAATTATTTGTAACATTTTATTTTTTGTCGATTGTGATGATGTTTTTGAGAGTTCTTACGAGTGTTCATAGTTTGAAAACACGCAAAAAAGTATTTATTTATGTAACAACTAGGAGCTAGGCAAATTCGTCGGGTTTTTTTCTTTAGAGAAAAAAATTTATTACTTTAACTTTTTTATAGTAAAACTGTTCATAATTATAGTAGTAGTAGTGGTTACAATGATCGTAAAATTTTCTTTTAAGATAATTTTTTAAATAGTAGATCAATTTTATTTTCAAAGAACAAAGAGTCCGGCTGGCTTGAGTCCATTTACGTATAATATATTATGCATGAACAGGTTTACACATAATATCATTTTTTATATCATGTAATCATCGTAATTTTTTTTGCATAAAATTCATTTTTTAGTGTTGTTAATTTGATAATAGATTTTTTTAGTTTTCTCTGTAGATCATCATAATAAACTAGATTTAGACTATGAAGTGATGTGGATATGATAAAAACACAATGATGTATTGTTATCGTAATTTAAGAAGAAAATTCAGAAATTACTAGGATCTTTTCTCTCCTTTTTTGTGTGGGGGTCCTCATTTTTTAATCAGTGGTTTTTCTTCATTATATTTTTTTAGTAGTTTTGTAGATGTCGCTCTTGTTCCTTTGATTTCTTTCGTTGTTGTAGTTTTAGATTAGGTTATAAATGCCAAAAAAAGATTTCGAATTTTCTTTCCAATCATTCAAAAAATGAAATAGGTTAATGCGAAATTAATCAGTACTTTAGCCTTTTCAGTGTCAATCATTGCCAGCATGATGAAGAATTTGGGGGGATGAGGTCTTTTGAATTTTTGTTCCGCGTAAAAAGTAGGGGCGGAATTGACCCGCTCGAAAGGGGGGGGGGGTGTATTTCTACAAGAGGAGGTTCCCATCTTTCCATGTTTTCTTGTTGTTTTAAAAGTCTAACTTGTAGTTGATTATCGATATTGATTATATTTATTATTGTATAGTCAATATATTGTATACGAGAATATTTATACTTCCGTAGTGGTAAGGTAGATACGACGTTTTTCATGATTATTTTTTTAAACAGTTTTTCTAAATTGATTGCTTCTTTTTTGACAGGTAAGTTTATCTCCGATTTGAGGGAGGAAAAAAATATATGTGGTAGCATAAAAGGGTTTTGGTAAAAGTATCGATGGTAATTAAATATGTGTGTGTGAGAGGGATGATGTATATTTTTGAAAAAAAGTACTTTTTTTCTCTGACGGTAAATATCACGAACTAGAACCAAGAGCCAGTTCCTAACTTTGATGTTAATCCTCCAAGGCCTTTCCCAACAACATTTTTGATTCCTCCTACAGCACCTGCCGTTGCAGTTGTCAGTTTCGCGACGACATTTTCATCACCCTGGTGTTTGAGAACGGTGACTTTGGGACGTCGATCGGCATCGTCCTCCCCGCCTTCTGCGCCACCCCTGGAGAAAATTATGAAAAAAGGATTACAAGTTTAGATCAATTTTTTATGGGCTTTTTCTCTTCTGAATGAATTCAACTTACTCTCCGTCGTCATCCCTCCTCGTGCCCATTGTCAAAGCACAAGTTGCCTCTTCCGTTTGCATTCTTGATGACACACTCTGATACGTTTTACTATTCAGCTTATCTTCCATCACACCTTGGAGCTCGAAGTCTGAGTATAATTTCTACAAATCATTGAAACATAAATTAGTCACCTGAATGGCCTTAAAAGTTAGTTTTCTAGTTCCCAAAGAGCCACTCACTTTTACAACGTGTGCTAATGCTGTGCATTGATAAGGATGCAGTGCATGGTCCAGACGTTCCGACAGCCAGTTACATAACAACTGCATTTGGGCGGTGTACCACAGCTATAAAAAAACAAATATATTTATAATTACGTCTACTCTTCAAAATATTTAATTACTCATAATAGTTATCCTCACCTCAAAGAAATTAAGTATCCACAGTTCATCCACTACCTTCCCTCTTATCTGATCCATCGAATTTCTAGCAAAATTAACATAAGCCTGTCCTAACTCCTTTCCAGTTCCGGATACATTTTGCTGCAAAAAATCAAACAAAAAATTATAACCGATTCTGCAATTCATTCCCAAAAATAAGTTAATGTTTCTCATTTTCTAATTGTCTTTCTCACCGTTAAACTAAGAATAGAACCAATAAAGCTTCCTTCATCATATCTAGCCAATTTCGACAAGGTACTCTCGAGAACAGAAACAAGCTTTGTGATCAGCCCTTGAGTCATTGCACTGCTTGTCTTTTCAATTAAATCATCTATTTTCGTATGGTATTGATGCTGAAAAGAAAGTCGAAGAGAAAGCAGTTAAACTTAAATCCCCAATCATACTTTTCATTACCAATATATATTCTCATTTCCCCCCATACCACATCAATCCCATCCACCGCACACAACTTGAATGATTGATTCTTCGCATCAAGAATGACATTAATCATGGCACACATCTCTGTCGGGATGATGTAATCAGTGGAGACAAAGGTGACTCCTTTCTTTGACCACGACTGAAAGCCAGCTTCCGTCCGTTGAATACAAGACTCAATCATATCACAGGCCATTAACTTAAGCCGCTGTTCTAAATGGTTGCCAAACTCTGGATTCGGCCAGTGCAGATCTCGAATGAATGCTTGGAGTGCATCAAGCTTCCAAAACAGATCTTCCGATGTGGCACAACCATTCCTGCAAAAATTCAACTCCCAATTTCACCATCTAATTTCCACTTACTTCAATTCCTCCCAAAAAAAGAAAAAAAATGAAATGGAAAAAAATTATGGAGAAAATCAGATAATATCACTCATCATTTTACCCCTTAAGCTCCCAACGCTCTTTCTCGAAGCCCTTATGGATAGACTGAGCAATAGATGACTCCATTAAGTCCACATATCGAACAACTAATGGAGCGAATGTGTCTTGCAAATGCTGATGAAATCTTCCGTTTTTCAAATTGTCTGAAAAGGAGAAAAAAATTATCTATGAACTTTCTCCGCTTTCACTTCAAATCCATTTTCCTCTGCTTTCTCCAGGAGAAAGCGATAAAAATCTATTTATAATTTTTTTCTTCTTCTCTCCAGATCTCCCTTTTAGTCAGATATCCAATTTTATATTTTTTTGAAGCAACTTACCATCCAAACGGAGATAATCGTTGAGAATTTGAAATAGTGGAAAGGCATCCCAAGTATCAGGCGGCTGCTCTGCTAATACTTGATCCATATCCACAGCAAATAGCGACCAAAAGATCTCCGCGTGTTCTACTAACAGGTCACTGAACCAAGCAAATGCCTAGAAACGGAAAATATTAACTTTAGTGACATCGTTGTGATTAGCGAAAGAGAGAGAAAGTGAGAGTGAAAGTAAGAGAGAGAAAGTGAGTGAGAGAAAGGCAATCAATTAAGAAGGATTTTTTTAGTAGGCGTGCAGAGAGAGAAAAAATATAAACAATAATATGAACTTGTTGAATGAAATGAACACTGTAATAGTTTGTTATTCTGTTAGTCTACCAATTATTAGTAAACTGGTTGATTTTCTGTGTGAAATGTGCTAATAAGTTTAGAAAAGATGGTTAAGAGAGAGAAGATTTGAAAGCAGAGAGATGATGATGAGGAGATTAAGAGAGAAAAGGTAAATTGATTAGTAAACTGGGATTTTAATCATTCGATTTTCCAATATTGACTTTCACTATGTCTAACGGGTTACTAGACAGTATTTACTTTGGAATTTTTTTTGTGGGGATAAAAATATTTTAAGCGTTTCATTTGAAAAAATGAGTGTTCCGCTGTATTTTAATTAAGTGGTCTGCTCATTTGAATTAGAGGTGCTAAAAATGTTCTAAAAAAAGATTAACCCTAATGAACCACTCCACTTCTAAATATAAACTTTCCACTTTGCTTATCCAAGTCATACTTTCCTTTTTTTACAAAGCAACTAAATCAAAAAATAGCAATTTTCTGCTATAAATAATATTTTCAAAGGATTTTGACATCTACATTTAAAAGGTTGGTAAATGAGTTGAGTTCCTTTTCAACTTTGTAGTTTACCTTTTTTACTACAAACAGTGGAGAAGCTTTTTTATATAAATTGTCATTACTGGAGAGAGAAAAGACATACGGTGAAAGTTCAAGGGGAAAAGAGCGAAAAAAAAGAGAGAGTGGATGAGACACACTTTTAACTAATCAGCTAACTATTTAAATCTACTTTTTCTACAAAATTCTTTATAAAAACACACATCATAATTATTTTTTTCGGGTACAAAAAAAATTATTTTTTTCTCATTAAAAATATACAGTTAAATCCGTAAAGCTTTTTAGATAAGCTCTTTGCATCCTCTTTTCACATTCAATTTTGCGGATACTGGTTGAATAATTTATTGGAAAGCAGAGAAGAGGGAAAAAAGTTAGTCAGGTTGAAACAGAAAATATGAAATAAGTTATGAGTTTATGCGAAACAAATGACACTGTCCTGTCAACTTCATCCACACGTTTTTTTGGCGACGAGCTCTTGATGAAAGTGACAGTGTGTGTGTGTGTGCGTAAAAGCGTAAAGTGAAAGCATCAATTTCACAGAGAAAGCATGTAATCCAAGCGTACACAAAAAAGCTAGAGAAAAGAGAAAGGATGCTCAGGATTCTCATACATTTTACATAAGAACACTTTCTCTCTCCCCGAGTAAAAAGGGATACTCGAGTATTATTTGTAGAAGGGAGAGAATGACTAGATGGAAGAGAGAAAACGCACCGCTGCTCGTATGATGACACTCGTGTCATATTTTATTAATCAGAATTGCCAAATCTGAAAAGTGAGTGGAAGACAAACAACACAGCTTTATGTTCTTGTTGGCACATTCCTATCCATGTCAGTTGTATTATTACAGGTGTAAGTGGACAGGTGTGGGATGTGAAAATTCACTTAAGAGACGAGCTACTTCCGCTTTAGTTCAAAATATTATCATGTTCGCGCCCACATATCAAAACAAACTTGTTTAATTCTCCGGTCTACAAAATTCTCGTCAAAGTTGTAAAGCTGTATAGCAGCTGATTATTAATTAATCATAGATCTTTTCCGGATTAATTTTATAACAGAATCCCTCACCGGTTTTCTTTTTTTGGGAGAGATGCGTTTTCCCATTTACAATTTAGTGGGGAAAGTACAGTATAAAAAGTTGTTTTTACGAGCGTATTGTGAAAGCATATGAATATATTATGAGATGTTTATGGAGAAAAGCGTGTATTTTCTTCTCTGCAAAGTCATAATAAACAGAGGTAATAGCTAGTCCTATTTTTATAAATATCTTGCGTCCTTTCCCCAACAAAAGGCAAGGACAAGACGGCATTTTTTTACTTGTGCTGAAAAAAACGCAATATTCTTAGATTCTTAGAAGATCAGCAGCTTATGATTCTTCAACGGCTCCACTAGAAAGGTGGAATGGATCGGCATTCTGATTATCAGCTCAATGAATAGTCTTATCGAATCCACCTTTTTTCATGGAGAAAATTCTACCTTTCTTTAAGAGAAAGTAAATTGAGCATACACTATTCTCGTTCAGGCTTTCTCCTTGTTTTTCGGTATGACAATGGAGGAATGTTTTTTTTCTTTTGTGAAATAGATTGTTTGCAAAGCCAAGCCAAACATTCACTCCTTTTTTGAGTCACCTCAAGTTAAAGATGACGATGACATGTGGAGGCCGGGGAGAATGGGATACGCAACGGAGTATTTACAAATATTTATATGAAAGTTGGAGAAAGTTGGAGAATTTTTTTCTTGTTTTTTCCTTCTTTGTTATCCCTCACGTAACTGAATTTTAGTGGTGGATCGTTAAACCATTCATTCTTCTTGTTTTTGGTTGAAAATTAAGTGTGATAATATATTAGGAAAAAACTGGTTTATTATTTTTATTTCAAGAAATAAAATACGCATACAGCCATGTATACATTTCTCCTTTTTGGGGTGTCCCTTTAACAAGAGAGAAAGTATGTCTTATAGAAGAAGAGAAAGTACCCACGAAGGGTACGAAGGACACCAGACCAGTGGAGAAAGTAATTTCTCTAGAACGTGTACGTGTGCAGACTAACAGATTATATGTCAGCTTGCATCGAAAAAGGGCAGTGTAGAGACTGCGGGTAAAAAAAAGGGTTTTAGAGGCAGTCGGTATTCTAAAGACAGAAAAAAATACTATGCCTCACTTGATTCTTCCAGTGACGAGGACAACGATGAAGAGAAAGGATGCATGCGGTTTACTATTATGGGTTTACACACAAAGTCGGATTTACTAGCTATTTTTTTCTCTCCACTACCTAAAGAGAATACCAAACTGGAAGAGAAAGCTGAAGAGAAGATGTAGTATGTTTTCTACAGAGAAGATTTTTCTATGGTTTTGGCCTGGCCTTCTGGGCTGGTAGTGTTCAACCAGCTAAAAAAATGCAAGCTTCAAGTGCCCCGCAAAAGTTCTCAATTCTCCACTGCTTTCTTTTTTTATTTCCCTTTTTCTCTTCCTACTAGAGTGAAGGCATCTACGAGTCTCTAGATTTTAAGTAGCCTTTGCAAAATTATATAGCAGCAACAATCCCAAATATATATCTTCACAGATAGCTGTACACGGAGAAAGAAGAGGTCTGATGTGAGCTAAGTAAAAAAATATTTATTTCCTGTTAGCTCAGCTTTCTCTATATGAGAACGCTAAGCCAGCGGTTTTTCCCAGAGCATATAAACCTAACCACATGAAAAACAGTTTTTTCTTACCTATGCAGAAAAAGACATTGTATACGGAAGCGTAGATAGAAAGTCATTCAATATTTTTAGAGAACGCAAGAAGAAGAGAAATATACAGAAAGAGAAAGCAACTGGGTTACAATTTGTGTGGGAGCTCCTACACACAGAGAAAGAGAAAGCTATACTTTCTCTCCCTACTACATATAAAGTGCAGAGGAAAGCGAACATAAGAAAAAAATATATCTCTATAATAATAAGAAACAGTTAAAGAAATGAAGGCTGACTTCACATCTCCAAGCTGTCAGACATCATCAAAGCGTAATATGCGGTAAGAGTGAAAGAGAGAAATAGAGAAAACGAGAAAACGAGCGAAAAAAAACTACTAGAGTGATAATTTAGATGGACTGACTTACTGGTTCCTGCAAAATCCAATCGATCAGTTGCAGGTTATTTTTTTTTCGTTGCATGATGGGATGAAGGGGTGCACACACACACAAATACACACA
>JAQIXW010002306.1:0-15936 GCA_034700685.1 Willowsia buskii | reverse complement strand
CTCTGGGATTATGTAGACCTGACAGAACAATTTTCAGCTTGAATAACTAAAGCATGCCCCAACCCTAAAAATTTTTTTCTTGCCAACCACTTTATACAATGGAAAAGCATGTCATTTTTGTACAAGTTGTGCCTATTGCTTTTGTGACACTAAATCATTGTTTTGCTGTCAGCACCTTTCTTCTTCATTGTTGCCCTACGTTGACCACTTAATTTTCTAACTTGTTGTAGAGGAAATATTTAGAAAGATTCTAATCGCTGAGAATCGTTCGATCTCGTTAACCCATGCGTGTGGAATATAAAATGTACATCCTTGAAGACATTTTTACCTGAGCCATTTATTTTGTAATTCAGAAGTCAAAGAAAACAGATAAAAAGGAGGCTATTAAGGAATTATAACCCTTCAATTACCACTAATAGAGATGTAGTGTGTTGAGAGATTTTCAAAGATTGATGCGATAGATTCAGTAGAACCCTGTTCATTCAGATTTTAATGCTACACACCCATCATATAATAAATATCATATTGATAAGTATCATTATCAATGTGAAGGATGAAACGTCGCCAAGCGAAAGTGTATAAATATGAGCGTCGACATGAACTTAAAGCGAAGACAAGAAGATCAAAGAAGAAAAAACCAGAATGATCAATCAGATTTTGCATTTTGTAGCATAAATTTTAGCTACAAAAGCAACTAGACTCCTCAATTGAGCAAAAGCACTCCTAAAACTGGTACCAATACTGTTATATAAAGGTGTGATAGATATTTAACAAAAATATGAATGAGTTTAGTCTGCCTCTCTGCTGGCGTTTTCTTTATATTAGAACATTAGAAGTCATTCCGAATAAAACGCAGTCTGTAAAAATTAGGTAAGGAACATTGAATGAATGCGACTAATGCGAGTATACATAATATGAGTTTTGAGTTGCACGCATTTCAGAAGCAATCTTTGCATTTTTCAAACAAATCATATAAAAATGTAATCGTATATAACGAAAGGATGCATAGTGTCATTCTTGAAAATATTTGTAAAGGTGGAGTTGTGTATAAGTTCAATATATTATATAGAAACATGAATATATATTATTCACAAATTAATAGGACTTCAACTTGATAGTTTGTAAACAAGAATGCGTGATGATAATGGTCGTGAAAACGAAAAATAGACAAGCATTTTTTCATTGACCTTTTAGATGGCAGCCACTTCAACTCACTTCAACAATGACACTCAACCATATTGAATATGACAGTTGAAAGATGTGAGATTGATGAACTCGCCCGAACGTCTGACATCTGTATGCACAGCACAAGAATCAAAATATATCAGTGCAAAAAGTCTGAAGTGGTGCAACAATTTCAATTTTCAATAATGCATCATCAAAATTGTGGGCATGCCAGTGTAATAGCTAGTTTTACGGAGGAGTTGCACACGTTTTTATCATCAGATCTGGTGAACAACAGTAGCAAAGTAGCAAAAGTTGAGTTCCTCCACTTTTTACTTTTACAGTATTTTAAAGTCAAACTTTTATGGCTACTCTAATTACCCAGGAAAAAGTTTAGTTCATAACTTTTCCATCGTTGATCGTCATGCAGTCACGTGCGCCGATACTAGTACAAATACATATTTAATTTAATTATACTTGTACCACTCGCGTAAGTCTCGTGAAAAGCACTCGAATCAAAAGCGCATTATTTGTGCAAGGTACTTATTGTGATATTGTGAATGTGTTTCAGGTCTACACTAGCGTATGCTAGATAATGATATGGCATTTTAATATGCAGTTCCTCCGATGAATTTGAAATCTGCAATAACACGTGTAGCAAACGCACTCATGTCCTTTGCAAAACTGCTGAAAATGTGTGTTGCTACACGCCTTCATGCGAAATGCATGGGTTGTGTCTGCTGCTACCGTACAGGATAAATGATAGGGTTGGACTAATTTTGCTATGTTGCTGACAAAAAGTTAGAAAAAATGTGTTCATTTCACTTTGCTTGTCATGAACTTCTCCTGACAATAATTTCTCCTAATTATTGTTCCTGTGTAAAATGTCATTATATCTTATATGAAGAATGTTGTTGTTTTTACCACTCAGTTAAAAATAATATGGTATTCTCATTCTATAACAATCCTAAAATTCTTCCTTACTTTCTTATAGGAGAGGAATCTACCTTGCACACAGTGGACCTTGCATGAATACAACCGCATCACGCGAGAATTGTCCGCTTTCATGCAAGTATGCGCCCAAGGATGGTCCTATCTGTGCTTCCGATGGGAACGTCTACAAATCAACTTGTGAAATGAAGTTTAGAACTTGTGGGTACGTAAATACGTTCATAAAAAACCGTCGCAATATAGAGAGCCAACGTTTCAGTTTTCTTCTTTAAAAAAATGTCATTTACCGTTTGGTTTCCTTTAAAAAAAGTTGTCAAAGAAGATTAATTTAAAAGGAGATTACCAATGAAAAGTTCAGAACAAGGCAAACATGATGATGAAATTTTGACTACCTTTTTTGTATCTGCAAAATTTTCTGGTGACGACAAGCAGAAAAGTGTTGGGAAGAAGATGACATGGTGTAGTAATAATGATAAAAGTAATGTTTTTAATATCCAACTATTGTAATAAATTTCAGACAAGGTGTGGTTCGCACTTCCCTGAAACGGTGTCAGACCACAAAACATTGCGGTGATTCGTGTTGGAGGATCTCTAAACCAACTTGTGGCTCGGATGGTAGACTCTACCACAATGGATGTGCAATGAAAATGAAAAACTGTGGGTGAGTGGATATTTGGATTGTTGGTACTACTGGGTAGACCATTAGATTTGGTTCTAACAAATAATAGTGGTGGCAAAAGCGACTTGCTACCTCGTTTTTTTTCAAAGATAAAAAACCAATTTTGTTTCTTTTCGACAAAATATTACGAAAGGTTTGTGTAGTGCAGCAGCATTGCAATAAAAATGAAAATGTCGAGTAGGAGGGTAACAGGGTACAAAAAACTTGTCTTCCGTAAAAAGAAAGAACAAAACTGTTATGCAGTTTTATGGGGAGTGCATTTTCAAACGATCATGTGTGAATAAATGGAAAACTACAAATTATCTCATTGTCAAAGCGTAACAATGAAGCCAATTTCAACAGTTGAATCAGAAGGTCATGTCCTCTTATAAATGGAAAATCAATCAGTAGCAACAAAATTCAGAAGTAATTTGATGACTTGTCATTGGTCCTGGCAAATTTATTGAAGACATTTTGAAAAATGTTTTAGTGAGTAGGTGAGATTTAAAAGGAATTGATCACAATCACACATTTGAGATAATAAAATGGCTTGATTACATATATCAAGGGAAATCTCATTCGCTCATTGCAAAGAATAAATTCTGAAGCCGAAATTTCCTGTAATTTCAATTAAACTTTCAATTAAATAAATGCTACTGTCTTTGATAAAAGAAGCCGCAGTTCTAATAAATTATAAATTTCTAGAAGAAAAATATGCAGTCGAGGTATTGATATTATTGTTACATACACGGAGCGCTTTCCATAATAAATATGTTAGGTTTAGAGTAAACTATATTTTGTTAAATGGTTGGTTTGCTACTACTGTTACTTCTAAGTTAGAAGTTCTAACCGTAGGTGCATTAACCGTCTTGCTCCTTTTTTGCCTATAGGATGAGAATAAATGCTTTATCAATTTGCGTAGGTACTCCAAACAAGTAAAAAGGATCAAATCAGGCAGATGTAATTGTTTTGAAAAATTGTTATCACAATAATGAATCGAAAGGATTTGGTTTCGCTCGTTTTCTTATTGTTAATTACTTTCTCCTTTTTTGTACTTTATGCTATCGAATATGACTTGTGATATTTTGACCACTGAAAAAGTTTGTTATGACAAGGCTTGTTATCCACGTCGACGAAACGCTATATAACGCATAATATTTACTGACACTGATTATAATCATCATGATGACATGATGGTGATGACTTGTGTTATTCATAGCCCATTCGCTCGCACTTCTAGCTCAGCACAGCACGCTCAAATGCTCATCTTGTTAATTAACATACAAGCCAATAATTGTTTTTGATACGACGATGACTTTACATCCACTTTTTATGTTACTTATCTAACTTAATTTTGAAAATTATTTATGACATGCTTCTATGCATTTTGCTTGCACTGCCAAACAGCAAACATGTTTTCGAAGTGCCCATCTCCTACTGTGTTCGAGACAGAAGGGCTGAAAACGGTTGTCCCAAATCGACAACTTGTGAAAGCGAGCCTGTCTCTCCTGTCTGTGGATCTGATGGATTGATATATGACAACGAGTGTGAGCTCAGACTCATGAACTGTGGGTAAGCAAGCAAGTCAAAATTAATAACGAAAATATAAAAGATAAGTCGTTTCCTTACTCGTCTCCGTCATGATTATAACGAGAAAAATGACTACTCAAGATGTATTTTTTTAAAATTATGTGTAATAAACGCTACGTTTGCTTCCGCAAACAATGATAAAAATGACGACATCATTACTGCAGACCGCAAAAGTACAAGGTGAACAAAGTGTCGTTTGAGAAGTGCAGAGAAAAGGATATCAAGTGCAAGATCATTCGGTGCGGAACCAATTACGATCCGGTTTGTGGTACTGATGGAAAGACGTATACTAACTGGTGCACGCTTCAGATTTCAACTTGCAGGTAAGTTGAAGAATGAGAATCATGAAAAGTGAATATAGTACTACTAAAGTAAATCTAAAAAGTTCATATATTTCTATCAAATTAAGTAGGATAACACTACTGCTGTGTTTAGTTTAGAATAAAAGACACCCACTCATCCCCGTTAATCTCAGACAATCGGTTTAGTTTTTTTAACAATATACTCCCTCTTTCACCCGCTGTGAGAAATTTATTTTACAAAAGCATTGATGGAAAAATGCTGGCTGTTGAAAATAGAAAATTAACAAGATAAATGCTACCACCTGCGTAGAGAACCCCTCTAGGGCTTTTTACCACTGATTGTAGAACGTTTGAAAAATAGTGATGATGATGATAATGGCTAATGGCAAAAAAATTACGTGTACTTTAGTGTGACATGCTTGTACATTATGCTAATGTAGTTTAGAGGGAAACAAGATGATCCGCCGTGGTAGAAGTAGTAATATTATTATTATCATGTGAAGCACATAAACAGAAAGGGAAAGAAGATAGACCTCTTTTTTAACTGAATTTGCATTTACAAGATGCCTGCTTAACAAGACACATTTTACAGATACAACTATTTTATAATCTGTTGAAGCAAGGCGTAAGAAAATAAGATGCCGTTTTAAAAAGCAGACATGCTTAAGTACTAATTTGTTATGCATGCCCTGAGATTTAAGATCCATTTATAATACCGTGCGTGTCGTACACATCAGTGGTGGATATCAAAACATAAATAGTTAGATTATCATTATCCCTTCAAGTAGAATGGCTACTTAAAATGCCATTACCATTACAATAGGTATTGTGCCTACTACTGAGATTTGCCGATAAATATACTATAGTGGCATAGGAAATTCTCTTCACTATGAATTGTAAAGGGCTGGTTGAGATTTAGTCACATGCTGAATTTATGGAAAGGCGAGGCAAAAATAACGAATGATAAATGAGATAGAATACGGTCTTAAAATTTAGTTCAAAATTATTAAAAAATTTTTAATGCTCCTGTAGGAAGGGTATCCAGATGGCTCATTGGGGATCTTGCACTAATCTCACTAGCCCGGAAAGATGCGGCGTAATCAAAAAGTGCCCTGAGGAGGAGTCTTCCGATGAGCCTGTTTGTGGCTCTGATGGTAACGTGTACAGGTAATAATCATGCTCGTTATCATCAAAATCAAATCAAGAAGAAAAAGTGAAAAATGCAAAGTAGATGTATGTTTTCTTGCTTGTACTAGCAAATTGGCAAACATCAATCATCATCATATAGAAATAAGTGTCATGATAATGTTGATATGTGTTTGATGTTGATCATGTCAAAAAATATGCCTACTTGTCTACTGATGCTATCTGAGATCGTGTACTTCATGCAGTACTAACTATATTTCTAACAAAATGTTGTTTTGATAATTTTCTCTGTTTGATGCTGATGTCTCTTCAACTCATTTCGTCGTTGATTGGCGCTTGATAGAACCGAGTGTGAAATGAAGAGAGAGACGTGTGGCCAGAGAGTGGTGAGGGTGCCACTGGAACGCTGCCAAACAACCAAGTTCTGTAATGCAATTTGCGAAAGTCGTCGAGAATTTGTTTGTGGGTCAGACAACAAATTTTACCGCAATGAGTGCGAGATGCGTAATCAAAATTGTGGGTAAGTTTTTCATGCAAGTACAGGTCTTAAGTCGACTTTTAGTTTTTACTCTCATTGAAATTGGTAAAATTTTAAAGCAGTGACTATTCATATTATATTTATTCATACTATATCTGGTTACGGCGGCGGCGACTGCACTGTGACACCTTGTTCAGGGTCGAATAGAAAGGTTGATGCACGTTGTCGCTACAAGTATTCAAACTACAAACTATAATGCCTACATGATGCGATCCGAGCATCACAACATCGTAAAATAACTGAAATATTTTTTACATTGCAATATATTTAACCTCGGACATATTAGTGAGTATACTTCATGCCATCAACATGTGTCGTTTTGATTAGCATATTCCATTCATAAAATATAATATTGATGTTCAATGTTACTTTCACTACTTATATAGTTCAATTTTCCTGGCAATGTTAGAGGTTAGCTTCAACTTCTATAGTTGCATGCATGAAACATGCAAAATTGGTGTTCAGCGAGGAATAAATCAACAATAAAAATTTTGAAGCTGTCATTTCTTTAGGGCTTACTATTTAGCGAACCAAAATTAATGGTTTTTGGCAAACTGAATCATGCATAATTGTCTCCCCCAATGTAATTCAGTGCAATAGGTACGCAATGGCATAATCAATTCAAATGTGTACTGGGGAGATAATTAGCTCGAAACATTTGAGCGCATGCATATCAGCAAGTTTTTACGTTTAACTATGTCGACCTTGCCTTTTAGAGTAAAAGCTCATAAAGGAATATAAAAAGAATTTTGGCAGAAGATGCAGTGCAGAGAAAACGCAGGCAAAAGGACAAGCTAAGAAAATCGAGTTTAGAAGTCGAGAAGATTGGATGAATAATGTATGTTTTATCACCATTAAGTCTAAGCAACTATGTACTTATATCTACGTATATGCAAGTTCAGTTCAGCCAAGCCTACCCAATATTTATTCTTTTAACTGATTAACCCATTGTTGTTCTAAAAGTAATCATTCATATTAGCCACATTATTTTTTTCCTGAGAGATGATGATATGAATGGTGATGATGATTTGTTGACACATACAATTTTCTGCCCAACTATAACCAAACTTTATTATAGGGCATGATGTTGAAACTTTTAGCGCAGTAAACTGACTAGTTTTTCAAAAGTTATTTTTTATAATGTGGCTAGAGATTGAGAATGAATGACCATGACTTTTATGGGATTAAGTTGCTGATATTTCTGCTTCTGTTAGGTTTATTGTTTATACTTTGATTTTAAAATCGTTGCATTTGATAGACAGTATGCGTTAGTCTGGTTTATATGTGTGACGTGAACAAAGCCATATAGACGCAAATAAGATGTGTACTACTGACTCATTTAAAGCAGCACCAATTAAACATATGTCAATATCATTTCTCTTCCTGTTTAAACTTTTGATGCTTTCCTGTAAAAATGCACATGATATCACAATAAAATATACCTAAATTTGACATACTGACAAGGCCTAGGACTATTTTTTTCTAAGAAGCTAGGTGGTCATTGAAGTGCTGAAAACACAATAATTTATTTTATGATCAGATTTCTGACTGCGTGAATCATGTTTTGCATGACAGTAAAATTGTTAAAACAACTGTTGATTCTAGCGTGCTTTCTGCATAAGTACGTGGTGAAGCTATAAAATTTCTAATAATTACGTTTTATTTGTGTTTCTGTGTAAAGGAAACACATGTACGTAGTACCAATGAAAAGATGCTTAGCCGTATTCCAATTCCGAGGATGTTCAAAAATGTGTCCAACGGAGTTTGATCCGGTCTGTGGCTCAGATAACAAAACGTACTCCAACAATTGCTTTCTTGAAGTCGAGAACTGTAGGTCAAGATCTCTGGTAAGTATAAAGTATCAGAAATACATAACATGCGTACAGTATGAGAACGTATGTATCATAGTTTTAAAAAGGACTTTTGCAGAAATTGAGTTCATACAATGGTGTTCTTTCCGTACCTACTTTCTATTTTAGAGCAGTGTAGATATTTCACCTTGATTATGACGTATGTATCATGTTCATTTTTTTGCAGGTTGGTAAGAAGCATCATGGAAAATGCGGACAGCCTATTCTCGAAGCAAAGAACTACTTGTACAAAAGATAAAGCACCTTACAACTATGCATTTCTTTGTATCCTCACTGGTCTCTGTTACATTTCACACACTTATCTATGAATAAGAATCTATGTTATTAGAAACTCTTCAAAAATTATTTTTAATCGTAAACGTTGGCGATTGGTTGTTTTTAATGGTTTTATAAAGAGGTGAACGATGATGATTTGGGGAACGCTTGAGCTATAAAACTGATAAAATATTGTTGTAAAGAAAATCCTAATAATTTTTTGTCCATAATATGTAAATATTACTTAGGTATACATATAATATTCTACTTCACCGCAGTCTGTATCCTGCTTGATGACTTATTTAATACAATGACTGACTTGACTTTAATTATATGTAAATATATCGACCTGTAATTATAATTCCGTTAGACTGGAATATTGATTTTTGTTAACGACAATCTTTTCAATTTGACTTATTTGACATGTTTGACAGTCCCAACCCAAACGAAACACCCAACATTTCATTATGTGTGCGTTTCTAGGATAATTCAATACAGTTCAGCTCTAACACATTGGAAAAATATGTGACAAGATTTGACACGACACGAGAAATACGTTTCATTTTTACAGACGATGAACATTTCATGACCAGTTTAATATAACAGACTTTGACAAAAACAATAATCAATAAACTAACAAGTTAGTTGTAAGGAGACAATAAGTGAATAATTGTGTTAAGTTACGGTCATACCAATAGTTTTGGACACTGCATAGCCATATAATTGATAATTAATGCTATTAACGAATATTGAGATTTTAACATAGGTATTAAATATTGAAATCAGTGATAAGCGTCTTTTTGAAAAGCTTCTTGTCGTACATATTTGCTTACGTCCAAGGTGGGTCTGGCATATTTACGCTTGTGCTTTTTGGACAGAAAAGGAAAACTGTTGTTTTTTGTTGGTAATATTATTTTATGCTGCTTAATTGTTTTCAACTTTAAAACTGTTTAGTTATTCAGTTATGCATGAAGTTTCAAGAATCTAAACTGTTTGTTAATCTAATGTATTTTTCTCTGTTATTTCTTCTGTAAGCAAATGCATGACCTATAATTTTATAAGCTTTAATTTCCTTTTCAGACTAAACTTGTTGTTTTCAAATGTGTGTAAGTAAGATGTAAGCAAGTTGTTTTATTGTAGCCTCGTCGATTAATTGTGTATATTACGGCAATCGATATATGTTATGTTGTTAACATGAATAATTGTGATTCATTGTTTATAATAATTATAGTAAGAATTTGTTATGTTTATAATATGTATTGTTGATTTTAGACTGCAATTTAAATAGCTGCATAATATTTTTGTCGATGTCAACTGGTAAAAGAATGAAATGAAATAAAGAATCAAAGTAGCAAAAAGATTCATGAAATGGATGGTCACGATGAATTAATATGAGCTATAAAATGCAAATTATTAAATGTTCATACAAGCGCACCAATAAAATTTAATTGAATGGAGTACACAACAAATCTAGAATATTTTACTGTTTTATTCAAAGTTTTTTCTCTTCAAAATGGAAGATTGTCAGAAGTGAACAATTGTCAGAGGGTAAACAAGTTTTTCTTCACGTGAAGGGAATAACGGAAAAAATGATAACGCGTATGAGACGCATTTTTATCAACAAAAAAATGATACACGACTAAAACAAACATTAAAATGTGCACATGTGCTTAATTATGATATTACGTTTTATACTTATAAAATCTTCAATGTCATCAGAAGCCATGTCTGCCAGAGAAACTGTCTTTAGAAAATGAAAAGTTAGAAGGTCTTGTGGGCACTAGGTTAGGAGGAAAAAGTCCCAATTTACTTGTGCAGTTTTCTTTATCCCAATGTTTCTTCACATGTTCTCGATTTATATATGTCTGTAATGGATCCATGTTCTTCAACGTATCCCGTACCTAATGGCATAAAAATAGATGCTTTAAATAAACAAGCAAAAAATATACTTCATAGCATAACAGAGATATGCAGATAAAGGAGGAAAAGTGACAAGAAGAAAATTAGCGAGAGGCATTCGGTTGCTTTCATGTTTTCAAGCAAAGCTTGTGCTAATGAGTCACTTAGCGGTGCGACTGAAGATATAATTGCTTCCGTTTCTCGTATTTTTCACAGAAGAAAATTTGCTAATTAGCACGAAAACGAGCGGAAGCTGGTAAACAGAAAACTTCATTATTTGTGCAGAGCATGCAATAAAGGTGTAAATGCTGGTAATTAAAGAGTATATTGACACAAGTTATGCAACTTACAAACATAATATTATGTGGTTCTACTAACCTTTTCGACTTGGGCAAACACACGCAGAAAATTTTTCCCAGCCAATTTTTCCAAGTCATCGTAGTCCCATCCTGACTCGATAAGTGAAGAGAATAGTTTTGGAAACTTGGATACGTCTTCCAAGCCCTTTACAGGACTGTATAGACAAGAAAAAAATATGTATCATCAATCGAAGTTCATGTACTCATGTAATTTACAAATGGATTTCTAACCGATCCATGCCGTCAAAGTTGCTACCTATTCCAATGTTATCTACGCTCGTTTTTGACTTGATGTATTCAATGTGTTCTGGTGTGTATTAAAAAATATATCGGGATCCCTTATCACAAAAATAAAATCGGCAATTTTAGCAAATACATATAACAACATATATATTATGCTTACGAATGACATGGTCCAGAGTTGAATTTGAGGAATTACACGTTACAGTTCGGGAGTCAAACGTAATCATAACAAGAGCATTCCTTTTTCGCTGAAACGTTGGTTCAAAAATCATTAAAAACAAGATCTGATAAAATATTGAAAGATTGAAAGTTTCATACCACAAGTTTCAAAATGCTGTCTTCAAGATTATGCTCACTGTCGCAAATATTTTGAGCTGTCAATTATATGAAATGACAAGCTTAATGCGAATTAATAATGCATGATTTCATTCAAGTGAATAAATGCTCAAAAATTTTATGCATAAGAACTTACCGGCAGAATTAGAGAAAATAACTGGCGCTTTGGACTTTTCTAATACGTCTTTCGTGGCACCTTTTGAAGTGTGTGATAAGTCAATAATCATTCCAATTCTATTCAGCTCTGTTATCACATCCTAAACTAATTCAAAGTAGGCATTTCATATGGAATAATATGGCAAATTGAATTTTGATGTAGAAGCAACGACTGACTACATTTCTGAGAAGATACAAACTCATTATGATACCTCCCCAAACTTTGTGACACCATGATTGTACGGTAGAGTCCTTATATGTTTATCGGCGTGATCTACTTTTGAGTAGTCAATCCTATTAAATAATTGTACATGTTATTTGCATGAATTTAATATTTTAGAATTTCGTTTGAAAAGCTTTGTTTACCACGGAGTACTACAGCCTTTTGCTAATGTCATCATTCTTACTCCCAAGTCATAATACTGTCTCAAAACAGCCAAACTAGATTGGATGGAGTGCCCTCCTTCAATGCTAATCAAGCTTCCAATTTTTTCTTCTTTTATTGCTTTTCCGATATCTGCATATTATACGAAGAATATTCATATTTTATATACTTGTAGATTATTGAAATAAATTTGATGTGTCAGGGATGAAGGGCTGACGCAAAAAAAAATTTAGTCAACGTACCTTTCGAATTATTAACTAACATCAGTGTAGAGCTGTAATTGGCAACGAGTCTCTTGATTAAATCAATTTGCTCCAGGGTAATGGCCACCGCATCTTTGTACTGGCTGTCACAGTCTGCTCTAGCCACCCAAATCTATCAATCAGAAAAGCCACTTTATAGGTGTGGTTTTTATCCTCTTCATAGCGCGCCCAGGCAAGCATTAATAAAGCACGTTTTGAGTCATACCTGAGCACCAACTTTCCCCGCTTTCATTCTAAAGAGATCAGTCTGAGATGTTTTTTGATTTTTCCAGGGTTGCACTAGCGTGATATTTGAGGAAAAGTTAAACCTGCGAAGATCGTTTAGAGCGAATCTCCTGATATTGTAGGGCAAGTCATTCTTTCTGAGAGAAAAGAAGTCAGCCTAATGATGTTTCCATTTATGACATTTATGATGTTTCTGCGTATTATTGTTGCAGCGAACATACCCATCAATTAAAGGTGCTTTCTGCAATATTACCTTCGCCCTCTCGATTGGGGTTAAGGGGTCATCCATGAAAAAGTACACGACAACAGCAACACTCACCACAGATAACAGCAAGATTCCTACACAACTTGCGAAAGCTACTGCTCTGTTTCCTAATCAAGATAACATACATAATATATGCAAGTGTAAAATTAAGAATTTAAATAATATTTTGAATGGGCATATATAAATCTCAGATTATTTGAATTCTCATACTCCTAAGCTTGTCCATTCTTGTTCTCATTGACTCTTTAAAATCCTTTCTGGATAATTATGCCACGAATACACCGAAAACTAATTGCGGAAATTTGTCTTCATCGTTAATACTTGCATATTCTAACCTATTATTTGCGACTTATTCTGGTTGTAATTTGCTTCACTAGGTAGAAAGTCGTCAACGTCAGGTTAATTAGTATATGCTCGATAATGTATGTCTCATATTATCTTCCCATAACTATATAGCAGGTTGCAAATATAAAAGAATATTAATGAATGTGTTATTTTGTCCGAATAAAGTTGAATTTGATGTCTGTAGGAGAAAGAAAATTAAATTGGCTGCGTGGGTGGACACAGGACAACCCAACAAGCTAAACGTCGTAATTATGTGAGACGCGTAAACTATATGACGAGTAACATGTAACATGAGTAGGGAAAGAAACGCTGAGCTCTCATAGTAATCCTAGTCCTAACGTGTAGTAATTCATTTCAGCTTTCAAATATATTGTTCTCATATAACGGGCCAGCTTAATATTCATCATAATATATCTTTTAATCAAGCATTGAACGTTTAAGTATACTCATGTGCGTTTTTAAGTTATTTACGTGCTGCTAACCTCGGGAGTAGGTACATAAATCAAATGTTTTAAGTGGTATAATTATATGAACAGGCAATGAATATTATTTGTTTATATTTACATCACTCCTCTGCACTGATGACAGTCTTAATCGATTTGACCCCATTGAAAAATCACATCCAGCCATCTCATAATACAAATGTAAAATGCAGTGAACTTTAAGAACCCAATATTACTGCTAGTGGAAGTGACGTCTTGTGATATATTGATGTAAAATTTGCAATATGACGACAAATTAGTTTTAAATAATAAGAAATATAGAGTTAAAAATACATCTTCCAGTTTGAAATAGCAATTTCCATCGAACATCTAATGACATGCTCCGTAAATATACATAATATGTACCTACATATGAAAAGTACTTAGACAAAGCTTACAAAAATATGTTGGTACTTCTCGATTGTTTAAACATATTTTGGTTTGAAAGATATTTATCAAATCTGAACGCTATTATTGTGTATATGTCTTAACACTTCTACTTTAGTAATGATATATAGCAGCATTTTTGCTTTAAAAAACAGGTAACTAAAAAGGTTCCGAGAGATTTTATTAATTTATAATGTCTATTTCTGATTTTCAATTCTCATAATGATATTACTAAAAAAAATATATATATCGGGTATTAAAACCAGTGGTATACGTTTAAATACCTATACAATATGAGTTTCAAATCACCTCCAAAATGCCTTTTTGTGTTTGGTGCTGCAATTACAAATGGATATGATTTTCCATATCCTGGTGTGATTCCTATGTATATGAAATGATATGACTGATTAGTAAAAGTAAAAGCTAACATATTCATGCCGTATCTGAATGTATTATATAATATGTGTATAAATGTAATATTATGCTATTTAAACTACCTAATTTACATATACAATTCAAGTATTATTGACAATTTTGAGAATATCAATTCTATCTTGAGGTACCTTGTATCTGATTTCATTGACTTTCATTTCATTGCAAATATTATTTAACCATCATACGATGATTTTACTATCTACCAATCTAACCAAAATAATGGCGCATATCTCATCTAATTTCAATCAGAAATAGTATGCTTTCTTTCAGTTTTGATGTTCTTGAAATACTTTCATCTCTTCATTGTTGTGTTGGCTGTCTTCCTCTGAGGGTCCTAGAAATTGTCTTCTCTACTTTCTCGAAACTAATTTCCTGGATAACTAGATGTAAGCTGTTAGCTTCATTTCCAGAGTCCTTAAAACTTTAAAGTTTCACTCCACACAAAGTTTACCAAAGTTAGCTTGGGTTAAACAAACTCCGCCATGGCTGAAAATGGATACAGTGACGGAGATTTTTCGTTGCAACGACTCATATCGTTGGAAAGGGAAAATTATAGCCTTACGAAGAAATTGGAAAGCATCTCCCGAGAAAAGGATGAGTTGTGGGCAAAGTACGATGCGGTTTCTAAAGATTACATGAGGTTGGAAAACTTGGTTCACAGGGTTGGTCGTAAAATGACCGATTACATCTCAGCTAAAAAATTCACTGTGCATGATAATATCTTGAGCCGACGAGTCATGCCATTTATAGATACTGAAACCCAGGCTATTGTGGATGAAATTCCAACCACAAGGACCCAAAATGCAGTTGTTGAGAAGATCTTGGATGTGGATGTGTTGCCAACTAAAGCATTGAAGGGTGAAGAGGACATCAAGTGTTCCAACAAAGCTGGAAACAAAGACAAGACCCTGGAATTGGTCGGCCCATGCTTGGACGACAGCCCAAAGCCTGGTGTAGTTGAACCGCTTGGCAAAGAAGCTGTATCGTCCCCAATTCCATTGAGAGAGATCAACGGTAAACATTACACTAATAAATCACATTTTTTTATACATGCGTTAAATTGATTATGCGTTTTTTACATAACTTTTTCGTTTTTCTTTATGATTTTTTTAGGAGCGTGCTCTTATTTTGACAACATGAATCTCAAGGAAACTTTGCTTAATGCCATTCAAGCGTACGGACAGGAGAAATTGTACGTGAATGAAGCTAGTTCCATCATTCCATTTCTGTTGACAGGACAGGATGCTGTTGTTGTTGAGGATCTGCGTCAAAATCCTGGAGTCAACAGAATTGCCATGTATGCTATATGCATTCTACAACAAGTGGATGCTTCCAATCCAAATTGCCAAGCTCTCATTTTAGTGCCATATCGTATTTTGGCACAAAAGGTAATTATTGTTGCATAATTTTCACACATCCACGTTAAGTGTAAATATCTTTAAAATGTAGCTTTCATTGAATTTTCTTCTTGTCTTTGTCAGATTTTAAATGTTTTACAAGCGTTGGGAAGCGGTGTAGGAATTCAGTCCCATGCGTGCATTGGAGGTGGGACCAAGGTCAAGCAGGAAAAGACGACTTTGTTGTGCGGAATTCAACTCGTTGTAGGCACTCCTGGTCGTGTTTACGACATGATTTTGCGCAATTCCCTGAAAACGGAGAGTATTTTGTTTCTTGTTATGGA
>JAQIXW010002305.1:0-15938 GCA_034700685.1 Willowsia buskii | reverse complement strand
TTAAGACCGTCAGATGTTCAATTTTAAAGAAAAAATCGGTCAAGTTGTTTTGATTATTCTAACGCATCTCATCCAAAAACCGTTCTAAAGAAGTGAACAATGATTCTGTCATGCAATGATGATCATGTTTTATAGAAAAGGATATAACCACTCGCTCGATTAAACTCTTTATTTAAATAAACACCTTCATTTCTTTAAAAGGGAAAAAATACTGAAAACTTGAAGAATGATCGAATAATTTTTTCCCCTTCATATTTGAAAGGGATATGTGTACACACTCAGCAAAACGCTTTCAAATCCTGACAATGTAGTTTAAAATAACATCCTTGCTCTATAAATACATTAATTTTTTCTCCACTCATTCACCTATTTTCTTATTATGCAGCTTAAAAGATACAAAAAAGTATCCCTTGTTCGGTTGGATAGATTTATCCATTGTGCCAATGTCATGATAATGGTCATGATTAAGCGGAATATAAAAGCGCACACACGTTTGCCTCAACGTGTGTGTATATAAAAGTCAGAGACTACCTGGCTTCTGCAGGCAGGCTTTCGAAAGGAAATCAAATGTAGGACTTACATAAAGGCTCATTTTTTTCCAAAAAGGCTTAAGCTTGTAATATTCTGTGATTTTGTGTCGTAAGTTACAATGTAGCAAGCAAAAAGAATTAAAAATGGAATGCAACGTGCATTGTTGTGTTCGGATGTTTGTATTTCATTGGCTTATTTATCTTTTCCCAAAGAAAAGAATGCAAGCAAGATGGTAAAAGTTAAAAACTCTCTTGGCTTTTACCTTACATTCATTCATGTCATGCGAGAGGCTAGCTCATATTATATTTTTTCCTCTTGTTGTGATAAGGAGGAGGTTGATACCTTTGAGTGATGCAAGTACGCACGGTTTACTTACCCATCACGCTGTTGCCTTCCAATGTCTTCTCTACCTACCTGTCACATTTTATGTGGATATTTTTTTCTTGGCTGCATCAAACTCCTTTTGTGAATTGGACAGAATGGCCATTAAGCAAACTCAAAAATCTTAGATTAAATGATTTAAAGCATGAATTGGACTCATTGTTGGTGTGAGTGAGTGAATGGATGGTTGGAAGTGTACAAAGTGCAATATCAGACATTTTGGTATCAAAATGATATTATTATTATTAAAGCCGCATGAGCATGCCATTCTTATTATTGTCTGCCCATTTTTATACAATTCCTTTTAAAATATTACGACGATGTTGGCAGCGACGACGATGATGATCAGATGAATTCCTTCACTATCTTCTCTGCTTGGTCTTAAAATCGAGTTTAATGGAGTGTTGGCAATAGCTCTCCTGATTGTTATGATTATCCATGTGATTATGGTCCATTGTTAAAAGTAGAATTATATTGGTTTTGAGGAGAGAGAGAGAGAAAAAACGTGACATGATACCTGTCTCTGTGTTTATACTGCACGATGTTGAATTATTGATAATCGAAGCGTTCTTTCAAATTGAATATACATTCAAATAAACCACTAGTTTGAATACTGCAAATGCATTACACAAATGTACTCTAAATACTCTGGGTTTCCATAAAGGCATATTGATTTCATTTCATTACTCTACACACCTGTACTAGCTCCATGTGAAATCTCAAATCGATAAAAATTTTGCGGAAATATTTTGCAAGGGGCAAGCTGCTAAACTCTCATTTCTACTTTATTCCCCTTACTTGTCTTGATACTTTTTGTTATATCTTGTGGTCATCACCTTTCATTTCGTTTAAATAGCATTCTAATTCTTTTCATCACAGCCTTGAGATGTACACGTTTTGTCATTGCAATTACAATGAGACAATAATATCTTCTTAATTGTACATTAAGTTTCATCCAAGTTTCCACCTGCAAAGTTATTCATACAAGACAAAGCAGTGTATCAAGTGTTAATGCTTTTCGTGGTGAAACCAAATTGAATTAAAAAGATCTGTGTACAACAAAGACAATCTCTCTCTCTCTCTCTCTTATTGAAAGTACATTTCATACAACCAGATGAGTATGATTGAAATGACACCACCATGCGTTTCATGGCAAAAGCATTGCTTTTTTGATTCTTGATATAAAAAGATCCGCGGTGTATAAAAGCAAGTAATAAATGCAGCAACACAACAACGTGTGAAAGGCAATGAATAATCTGTGAATAGCTGTCTTTTACTCAGCATCACATTTGACAGTTGAAAAAAGAGCTACGACGAATGATGATGATACAGTACACTTTACGAAGCACCATTCAAGTAATGAACGAATAAATCCAGCTCATCTCATATCTCATCAGCAGGATTATGCATTTTTGATTGTTACAGGGAAGCTCACACAACATTGACAAACCATAAGGGTGTTCTACGACGGTTTGACGGCAAGGCAGACATTCTCTATTCCTATTATTCTCATTTTCCTAGTGCAATTATAATCAAAATACAATGTTAATAATCGAGAAATCATAATTGTCATTCAAAAGTCAACAGAAGATGAATAAAACAGAGAATAAAGGAAAAATACGACTTGAAAAAGAGGTATATGACAGGAGAATGCGTAATTGTTTGCTTATTGTAGTTAGGTAGGTATACTATGTATACTCTGCTTGTATTTCAAAAGGGACACAAAGTTATACACTTGACTATTCTTGGTAAAAATTGTTCATTGTTGTGAATGTTATCATTATTAATGCCTTTCTTCTTGTATGCATTATCATTGCCATTTTGAATAATATTATTACTATCATTATTACACTTCATTGCGTCGTTGTGTCCGATTCTACGTCTGTATAGTCTGTACAATTTTTGTACGGTCATGATCAAAACAAGTCCATTTCAAATGCCTATTATGCCATATTGATAACAATATGTAAATATAATAAAAGATTGCTGCGGTTATTTGGTAGTCTTTTGTTCGTTCTGCTTCGTTGCATGTCGCATAAAAATCAGTACACTACAAAAATTGATTGAAAAGTTTGATATTGTGTGTAGAAGTTGACTACATGTATATTCAAAATACAGACATCAATGGGTTAGTGAATGCTCAAAATATCTATTCGAAGTTATCATAATAATAATGAATACATTATTTTCTATTAAAATAAGCTGTTAGGCAATTTCCAACGGTTTTCGTTCAGCTTTCTGTGTGGGCAGAACAGACAACAGCAGTAATTTGATCTATTATCTATTATTTCATATGCTTGTTATTCGCATATTTATTCACTAGAAATGAAAAGGTAATTAAGAAGAATATTTTGTGGCGAGTTAATTAATACATTAGAATTTTATGGCTTTGTATTGGTCTCATATAGCTTGTAGAAATGGGTGAGTTTGTGCAAACTTATTTGGAATTTGTCATCATTTGGAATCAACAAAAAACTACTCCACCAAACTGGTGGAAATTAAATCAATACTGGAATGAGTTATCCGGGATAATAAGGTAGAAATTTTGTTTAAGCCTTGATGAATGATTGCGAAATTAATTTCAACTTTTCTGAGATCACTCATCTGAACAACTTGTTTTAACTCAACCAAATCGTCGTGCGTCCGTTGACATAATCAGTGGTAAAATAAGTATTGAAAACAGCTCTTAACATATTATTTCCATCAACTGATGCTATTTCAGCTTTGTAGTAAACAGTCAATAGACACAATGGTGCTGCCATACTACCAACTGTATAATATGGGGATAGGCAATGCATAAAACTTACAAACACTCACAAAACTCTTTATGAGAGTATTTTAAGTATCGAAGCGTTGATAGTGTTTGAGTGGTTCACAAAAACCACAGTAAACTCTTTTTGATAGGATTTTGTTTCTTTTCTTTGATTTGGTTTCATTTTAATTTCCACTTCAATTTCCTTCCTTTCAATTTGACTCGCCTCTTCTATCTTTGTGCTTACTTCGTTTTCTCTCTCTCTCTCTCTCTCTCCGTTGCCCTGTATCTCATTTCAATTCTGCTTACTTACTTTTAACATCTCGTTCCACGATCATGATGAAAAACAGCAAGTTTGTCAACCGTTTCTTTCCGGTTTTATTTTATACAACATACTTTTCACGACAATAACAGCAACTCAGTATGCTGAACTAAAAATCTATCAACATTTTCGTGAGGGCTCTTTTCTAAGAATAGAATAGGCTGAATTGAAATTTTATATTATTTTGTTGTATTCTGATAAAATAGTAAAATGTTCAGGACGTTTCCCCATTTACATTGCTTCTTGTGTTCATAAAAATGATTATCAGACAACGTGAAAAGCTGAAAAGTAGACGAATGATAAAGTTAAACATGTATTTGTATGTGCTTTGTGCATTGTGCATGGTTCAGGGGTATAAGTTTTTGTGTCTATCTCATCAATCATCAACAAATCTGCGGGCAATTGTAATGAATATAAGGGGTAAACAACACTTGAGAGAATAAAAAAATCGTCAGCACTACTAGTGGCTCTTATGAAACCAGAAATTAAGCCACAACCGAAGTAAGCAAGTAGCAGAATGTTTCGATTCTCCCCCATCACATTTAAACCAAGCAAAGCTGTTATACATGGGTTAGCTGCATATACATACATCTTTTCGACGTACGGAAGGGCCACTAATATTTTAAAGTGCAATGATTGGACAAGTCTGTTCTGTGTACATAACAAGACAGCATTAATAACGACTCTATTGCTGACAAATTCTGCAACTTATTTTCCCTTGAACGCTAATACATTTTGACGGTCCACTTTATTCAAACATTTGGATCATCTCGATGATCTCGACTCAACAAGCGTGTAAGTAGATGTCGTAAGTATCATCAGTATAGTAGCTCAAAAAACACAAGATAATATGATATATTCCGTTTCCTATCGTGCATGGCACTACTCTCTCTCTCTCTGCAACTACAACTCATCATCGTTTTCGGCAGACAGGAGGATGGGATGGAGAGGTAGTGTACACTTATCATCCATGTATCTTTTTCAAACAAAAGTGGTTACAATATTTGCTCCCTAAAAATTTATACAGATTTTATTGAATCAAATATCAAGCAATCATTTTTCAATCAAGTTTTTTAATCGATGCCGAGATGTATAGTAATAAGCCATGTATGAAAAAGTTATGTCTGATAGGAATAAAATGTTAATATTCATTATCGGTGCCGGGTGCTTGTGCATGTACCGTAACATATTATGCGATATGCACATTTACCACCGTTTTCTCATGCCACTTATCGGTTTTATAAAGTTTGTTATTGGACATTAAAATGCATGCATTAAGAAGTACATTCAGTTATTCAATTTCTCGACTCATTCATCATACCTGCTTTATTGGAAGAACATGATGCATGCTCAATTTGATACGACGATGTTGAGAGAACTCGACCGAATCACTATGTTGAAATCTACAAGACACCCTTTGTATGCATGAATCCGTTCGTTACAGCATATTATAGGATTGAATTTCATTGAGTAGATGTGCGCTGTAAGTGTTTCAACAAAAACATCGCATGCTGTGACATTTTCAAGTGAATGCTTATTAAATACAGTGATGGGATGCGATTTCGGGAGATGGAGATATCGATAAAAACATATCATAGGTATTCTATTTATGTGCATTGAATGATCCATCTTTTCAAAACGGTAAGGATGCCCAAGTTTGCTCATTTTTATCCACAAGATCATAAGTTTTATTGAGATACGCTTGATACACGAACTGAAGTGGAATACACGGGTTTAATATAAACTTTAAAAAAAAAAGGTTTATATTTGGACCGTGTGTTGAACTACATTGAATCAAACTCATCTTAAAATCCAAAGATGAGAAGACGACCATTCCTTCCTATTGCATCTATGAATTATCATTTAATTACCATTTTCAGACAAGGCCATTTTATGAAACTCGAAAAAAAAAATTAAATCCACTTGAAATATCTTGACATGAAAATTGAAAGTGGTGAACTTGATATGGTGAATTGTTGATACAATTCGTTAGTTAGTCACTATGTGTGCACTGTCAAAAAAGATAATTCAATGCTACTGACTCCACTAAAATCAATCAATAGAACGCCTCAGAAAAGGCTTCTATCTGTATAGCTTTCGATGATTCCCTAATAATGGAATAATAACAAATAATAATGGATTTGGAATATATGGCAGCGATCTACACAACTACAGTAATAATAACAAGAGAGAAGAGTTTTGAGACGACGGCGAGGAAGAAGGGAGAAGGCAAAGAATAACAAGAAAAAATAAATTTTTACACAAGAGAAAATCTTTTCTCCGCCAACAATGGAGCGATCCATACGTTTTCTTCTGTGCACACAGTACTTACACACAGGGCTGTACGACAAATCATACTAGCATGTGAAAAAGGAAGAAAGCAAGCGGAATAAGTAAGAAAAGAATTATACTTGCTTACATGCATCCTCATAGTACGAATGTACTGGAAAACGTAAATAAGTCTGTGTAAGTTTTTTTTTGCAAAAGACATCACCGTAAAAATAATAATGATGTCTCCCCAACTTTCTGTCAGTTTTTTGATGAACACAAAATACAAGCACCCAAGTATCCACATTTCTGCTCTTCTTCTACGCTTCGATTTCCTTTTTCTCAAATGGCAACTACCAAAAGAATGAAACGTTGAAAACAAACATTACCGTTTTCTTGGTTCTGGAGATGTGTACTCCACCAGTAAAAGAATCGAAATCAACGACATCATCATCATCATTGTAGACAACCAACAACTCATAAGCACTTAGCACATAACCACTGTCATTTGACTATATACATGTTATGTGTCCATTCCTTGTGATAAGATGACTTGGCTAACAATACATATATTCTTGTACGGATGGATGAATTGTGTAAGCAGTTTACTTTAGTTTGGTTTAGAGATTTTTGTGAATTGAATTCAACTGAATTGAAAAGAAAGAAAAGAGAAGAGAGAGAGGATTGAAGAAAGGGAAAAAGAGAAGAGAATAAAAAAGTTTGTCAAATTTTTAGTTTTTTTTCTGCTGTGTCACAAGCAAACATACATCATCTCTCACACAACGACAACGACATCAACGAAACAGCAGAGCAATATACCAGCAGAAGGAGTAAAGTAGTTTGCAAAGAGCATGTATAGTAGTGCTGCAGTTCTAATAGTGAAATCAAATAGATGAAAGAAGGAGACAAACAGACTGAGACAGACATATTGCATTGAGGTTCAAATCGTTTGCTTCTGCTGTATTTTTTAGAAGGATGGATAGAAAATAAAAATAATATTAGGAAAAAAATGTATGTGATGCTTTTTCCCTCTTAGCTGAGAATATATTCTACTTTCTGCTTTGTATGTAAATAATAATAATAATAATAAAGCTGCTGTGATGCTACATTATATGCTCACTATATACGTATGTTCATGTACACATTTATATTATTGCGACAATAATAGGAGAAGAAAGAATTGCATCCATGCATGTGTGTGTAATATATGGATTGTTATTGTTATATAATAATTCTCCTTCTTCTTCTTCTTTTTTCGCTGGTTGGATCCCTTTTCTTGGAAGAATAATGTAGAAAAGAAGAAGAGAAGAAAAAACTAGTGCGAATAAAAAATAGAGAGAAAAAAACTTGTGGACGGATATGTGTATTCTTACTTTTCTTCTTTTCCATTCTAGTCTCCTCCACTTTACTTCTTCTCGTTGTTGGGCTGTTGTTGTTGGAGTGAAGTATGCTTTTTACTTTTTTATTCTTGTAAATTCTGCTTGGATGGATAGATACACGTACAAAGCTTATATAAAATGTATACATGCATACATAGGTATATAGGTATATGAGTCGTGCTGTTGTTGCCGTTATTGTTGTCCTTGTTTGTTGTTTGTAGTCAATGTATGAGTGAGTGAGAGTGAGGAGGAGTAATATTACAGTTAGCAGTAGTGCCATATTATATACCTACATGTTATATTAGAGCAGCAGTAGTAGTAGTAGTAGCGACTCAATCATAATGGATTCTTGACAATTGCTTTTGCCAACAAGGCATTATGTTGTTGTACACCCATTATTTGTGTTATAATATGACTAGCAAGGTTACAAATATATATCCTTCTGTCTGCAAAAGTGTGTGAAGAGAAAGGGTGAGAGGGAGAAAAAAAATATTAAGAAGCTTGTGAAAAACGAAGGGATAACGAAAGAAGAGATTTTTAATAAAAAAACACACTAAATCTTTCTTTTTTTTGCTAAAAACCAAATCGTATTTTTATCTTTTCTATTATACACACATATAATATCGAGTTATGAAACTTTGCATTTTTATAAAAGGGAAAGATAATGGAGAAAAAAGTCTGAGGAGATTATTTGTTTTTCAGTTGGATCGCGAGCATGTACCGGAACTGCTTTCTTTTTAAAAACAAATCTGCATTCAATTGTTATTAGTTTTTTCTGTGTGATGCTGATTATGTGTCTCCGTCAATATATTTTATCTTTTGGTATAGGGAACCCATTCCAGGGGTATTAAAATAATAATTCATTTCATTAGCAATGTCAATTGTACTCCTCGTCGAAATAATGTAATGCACTCAACTCCAATATATTCTTTGGGATGATAAATCTACGCCAAGCCTGAATGTCATCATTATTATACCCGAATAGGAATCTTCTCTTGGTGTCACCCCAGCAAACCGTCACCCAAAAAAGTTACGATACTCATCCCATTGTATTGCGTATTATCTATTTCAACTGCTGCTGAAACTAAAAACCGACCTGTCATACTCATTTATTCAATACCCACATATATGTTGTAATAGAAGTAGAGAACAAAAAACGGAGCATCATCGTCGTCCCTTCGCTTTGCCTGTGATAATACCCAGTGCAACAAAATATGCAACAACAGAAGAGCAAATCTCTTTTCTTTGATAAGTGACAATAAATACTTTATGGAATAGGTAGTGTCCCTCCCTAAATAATTCATTCTCGTTCCCATTCACAAAAATACTGCATGACTACATCACACACAAGAGACACACTCAAACAGTATTATCTCTCCTTTTGCACCCATACAAGTATTATTAGTGGTCAAACAAAAAGGAATACTCATCCTCATCATCCTCATCATTCTTTTTGATGAATATGAATTCAAATTTGGAAAAAGCGACAAAACCAAAACAGCTCAAAACAGTCATATTGTACGAGCATAGTGTAGAGAAAATGTCCCAAGATAAAGTTTACAATGCACACACATAATATAATGCATGAATGAGGGAAAATCTGTACTACACGCGGATTATGAACGGTTTCACCTGAATTGATGTTACTACTGTTGTTGATGATGATAGTGCTAGAAAGGACAGGAAGCGCTTGACAAAAGATATACTCACTCATCATCCCTCACAGGATAAAAGAAGCCTGGCAAAAGCAATAAAAGAAAAAATATGAAAGCAGCAGCAGGGAGACATACAATCTAGGGATAATCGGGGACACACAACAACAACAAAAACTGGATATCAATGAGTGAAGGTGAATGAATGGATGATGGAAAAACTTGAGTCCAACTGTCAGTCAGGTACATAGATATATAATATGCCTATATATGTAGCTCAATAGAATTGTGCATGTATTACGCATACAGATCTAAATACGTTTTTCTACCGCAAGATTTTGCCTAAATAAGTCCAATACACGCTCAATGTCCAGTACATTACCTTTTTTGTTATATGCCAATGCATAGGATTGAGGAGGACATTCAGGTAAAATTCGTAAAGTTTATTTGTGTACTAGCATATTATCGTTTGTATTTGTGCGTAGTAAAACCATTTGAAACTTTTGCACTAAAGTGCAGTGGAAATTAAGTATTATGATTATTGCATATATGAGTTATATATGTCCTTTGAGCTCCACGAAACATTATATAGAAGCTGGTAATAGAATTCACATTTTTCTTCCAAAAATGATCCTTTTATGTTGATAATGTACTGTATCTTTGTCCCTTTTGAGGGGAGTTTCCACCTCCCATTTTTGTACGGAAAACCATATTTATAGAGAGCACAAAGTGAAGACGAAGAAAAAAAGAGACCAGCTTACATTACATTATATTGTTGTTGTTCATTGACTGCTCCTTTTTATAGTTCCAAAAACTTTTATAGTTTTTTCTTCCTTTCTTTTTCTTCGTCTTCCTCCTCCTATTTTTCTCCATTTAAACCGGTGTCCTTTTCTGTCCTCCTTTGGTATTATATTATAGGCATTGTTGTTCTTATTATTATTGCCATTGCTATTATATTCTTCCTGTTGTTCCTTGTCTCTTCTCTGTCTCACAAGAAAAGGAGGAAATAACAAGAAAAGGGAACGCCACAAGAAAATTGAAAGGAAAATTGATGGATGCAGATGCATAGTAAAGTTCAGTTCCATCTCTAAATTCACAGAGACGGCAAAACGATATTCTATACTATACTCAATGCTCTCTTCATCTTTTCAGGGGGTAAAGTATTTCTGAGTAAATTGATCATTGCGAATGAATGAAATTTTCTAGAGAAGGTGAATGGAATATGGAATATCACGTGAAATAATGTTAAACTAAAAATCTGAATGAGAGTTGTGAGCTAAGTGTCGTGTTGCTCTCTTGTGTGGCAGAAACCTGAATGAGCCGGACAAGGCTCTAAATACACCATGAAGAATGGGAAAAGGAAAGCGCGTCAAAAAATATCCTTCCAAAACTAGCAGTCGCACGAGAGTGTCAAGATTTCTGGTTTTGAATAATGTGAACTAATTTTGTCGAATGCATACTTTAAAAAATATGCGTATTTTATTATGGTAAGAGATTCCGTAAAAGGTAAGGGAGAAGTAGAGATTCTGGTTTGAGCTTTTTCTAAATATTTTAAAATTTGGCTTAAATATTAGTCACATGATGTCATATTATACAGAATACTTCAGTTTTGGAAGTAAAACATTGGCACAAATCATTATTTTTTTAATCAAACAGCACAGATCCAGTATATGTGTGTCATTGATAATTAAAGATGATATCATTTTTCCGTGCCAAAATTTATTTGTTCGGTTCCCATTAATTTATGCCATATTTATAACATTGCATTGCACGCATACACGCATAACATAAAATCCCCGCGTGTTGATGAGCAAAGTTGAAAAGGAATTTTCATTTTATTCCATAACAATGTTCAATAATCAGTACTTTGCTCACCTCGCTTCCTCATGCACTGTACGGTTTTGTCTTCATATTGTTCGTCAGTGGAAAACTCAAAAGGCCTGAGACCATTCATGAAAAGACAAAGTGAGAGAGAACCCTTAAGGGAAACACTTCATATTGCTTTCATAATGTAGGTATTTGTACCGTGTACTTGTACTTCATATTTATATTTGCCATTATGCATAATGTGACATTAGTTCCACACTGTCTAGCTTGATTTTTTTCGGTTCACGAATGTCTGCTTGTAATATCTATACATATTATGCTTCCTTTTGTTATGATGTGCAATGGTATGTGCCTATATAGGTATTTCAACAATGCCATTAAGGTGCTATGTGTACACTGCACAGGACCGCGACTCACTAAAACCCCTGACCGACCGACACATCCCACCTTTGTCACTTGAATAAAATGGATGATGGCAGGGCAGAGAGAAAATCAAAAAGAAGAAAAGGAGGAATAATAGAAAAAAGAATCCTCTTTTTTGTAATATGTGTGATCCTTTAACCGGTGCTGCTACTTTTTGTTTAATTTTTCTTCTGATCCCTTATGCACATATCCAGAGTATACATACCTATAGGTGATCTATAGATCAGATTGTGAAATGAAGGATGAATGATGCGGATGAGATTCCTTATTTTCTCCTGTGGTGTTGTTTTTCCTCTTTGGCGATAGTGACGACGCTGAAGGCTGATTCCCATTCATAAAAAAATGTATTTTGTAGTCAAGCCCTGGAGCAACCACCACACTGTAAATTGTGCTACCCTGTTTATTTTACAGTTTTTAATGCCGCTGTATACACACAACCAGCTTAGCAGAGATTTTGTAGCTTTACAACAAACAATTTAAGTTCTAACTTGTATGTTTTTCAGGCTAAAGTCTTAACTTTGCCAAATGCCATGGACAAGAAAGGGGAAACGATAATGTACGAATTAAGCAGCGTCCCTATACGCTAAGAAAACGTCTTTTCAATTTTTTATATTCTTTTGTACTTCTCAATTGAAAATACTCGAACCTGCCATAATAACTCATGAACTGAACATTCACATTTTGCTTTTACTCTCCAACAACTGCAGCATCACAATTTTGAGTAGTTGCAATAATAATAGTAATAATAATAATACTCACGTGATGATGATAATACACAGTGCATTACTTGTCATAAGTACACGTAGGAATGTGAACTGCCCAGAAACGTAAAATATGTAGTGGAATGCCCATTTGAGAGATAAGTACGTGTGAAGGCATTTCAAGTGTTAAAAATTGTTCGGATTGAAATTTCTGCTCAACGCACACATGCCTACTTCACAGTTCCACTCATTTCATGAGATCCCAGGGATGTAATAATTTTCGTATAAAAAGATGATTATTGCTTTCTTTTTGTTTTCGTCTGAACAACCTTTTTAATAGTTTACGTCGGCTACAGCTATTATCATTAGTTTGTAAACTTTTTTCTCACTTGGCTTTCATAATTTTGTGATACTCCCGTCATAATTCATCTCTCAAGTGCTTCACATTCATTCACAGACCAAACCGTTTTTTTTTTTTGCTTTTTTCCCTGCTTTGCTAAATAAAACATGAAAAAGAACTTTTTTATTGTTTATGCTTGTCTACTTTTGTGAAGCCTTTTTTACAATAACAACATGCTCAAACAAAATCAGTACTAAGCAAGTATAGTGTTCTTTCATCATCATCATCATCGTGGTACTTTAGCCCCCATAGCTGTTAAATGGACCGTTCCGGAATGAAATTTATATCAAATGAATTTTTTGTAATGAGATATGAAAAATGTGAGCTCGATTCAATAAAACACCCGACCGAATGATAAAAATGAATGAAAGGATATTCTATTTTTTATGAGTTAAAGCTTTTTAATATTATTTATTGCTTCTAATGAATAAATGATAGCATTTAAACGTTTTGTTATTACTATTATCTTGTTCTGTGTTGTCGTTTGGAAATGAGACGTGACATATAGTACACGTTTTTCAAAATTTAAGATCTGCTCTTGTTTTTTTTTCTGTGCCACAGTTTTGAAATAAAGGGTCCCATTCAAAATCAGAACAGCGCGTGATATCAGAAATGGAATCACTAGTTGAATTACTTATTACTTTTCAGCTTGTACTCGCACGCTTTGCCCTTTCAACTTACATATTATGCATTGCATATTATTTGCTTTGTACACCAGTATGCAAGCTGTAATGTCGTCGTATAGAAAGATGCAAAAAATACAAGCAGATGCCAATAGTTTCACCATGCATGCTACATACCTAAAGTTGTAATTCTATAATGATTTTTTTTTACGGGAGGTACAGTGTATCATAAGGTGCCAATGAGGTAAGGATTTTTAGGAACTAAATGAGCCAAGCTAAATTAACGTTTTTAATGCACTCGAATTCGTTGTTAAATGCTCAATGTGTTGCTGTCTTCCTTGCAAATGATTCAACTAGACTTATCGTTTGTACTATGCTTTTGTCGGATGCAACAAAGCGTTGCATATGCTCATAATATAGTAAGTATAATAAAATACAATAAAGGAAGAATGGACTTATGTATGTTGTGTACAGTTAAGTTTTTCTTTGTGTCATGAATGGTGGGACACAATATAAACTAGTGGAAAAGAGGACTGAATAATTGAATTCATATGGCACAGATAGAGGTACGTGGATTAACACAGCAGTAAAATCCAGTTGTGTTAATAATATGAATTGTGAAAAGAAAGTGTGATAATAGCCGGCAGCTTTTCTGATATAATACAGCATCATAGTAGTGCTAATTAAGAGTGACACATGATCTGTCATAGCAAAGCAATACATTGTTGCAAAGTTGTAAGTACAAAGTAGCAATAGATCCACCATTTACCTTGATACATTTAACCAAGGAAAAGGGAAATTCAGGGGACACTTATTCATATCATTCCATTCAAACCTGGACTATCCAAATTTTAACCTGAAGTTAAGACTGAGTAATTGTATATATATATGAAACACTTCAAGTTTTATGCTGCAAGGAAATGTTGAAAACTGGATGTGAGACCAAATGTTGACTTTGATAAAGTGTTCCTATAAACTAGCAAACTTAGTATATTCATATTAAATCATTCAATAACAGATTTAAAAATCAAGTATTTCGTAGCATTGATATAACAAATTCAAGTAAATTTGCTTCAAAAGTAAGTGGTTCTCAAGTTTTTTTACTTTTGGAGCATTAAAATTGGTTGAAAACTGTAGAATCATAATGATTAAGCTTTTTCTTTGCTTTAATACCTAGTGGAATAACTAATTGGGATTTCCTTTACATGATTAAGACATTCGTTATGCTCACATTACGCTGCAAGAATTTGAGAATGTTGTAACAGTTGTTGTAACATAATAATAATTTCAAAAACACAATTAATCTCTTGTTTTATAATGCTTACTTTCGCAGTAAACAACCACTTCTTACATGGGGTTGTAAAGGAACACTTTGTTTCTTTAATTCAAGCCTTCTCCTGGCAGGCTTCAGTAGTCCTTTGTTGGTGTTTGTGTTTACGGCGAATATAATATGTGGCACTCGAATCCATACAGTTTTTGTTTTTGATTCAGCGAACACATACAACTTGTGTGTAAGGAAAATAAGGAAACATTGTATCTCTATCATTATACAATTTAGTCCTTACAACTAACAACGCCAATCGGAATGCTTACAAGTTCTAAAAGTATAAAGACAGAGACACATTTTCTTATTCCTATCAACTATTTCTTCTATTATGATTTGGCTTAGTTCCGCTGCTGGTGTTACAACCGCAAAATACCACCATCACCTCTTAAATTCAAACAAAAGTTTTGTGGCTTTTTGTATTTAAAGGAAAACGCAAGAATATCAAGTCATCATTACAAAAGACCGTAAAGATTACGACAACTCGTTCTCAAAGAGTTCGAGTTGAAGAATAAGAGAAACAAGTACATCACATGAGTTGATGATGAAGATGACGAGTTAATTCAGCCAAAAGTACTTGAGCCTGCTTGCATTCTTGTTGTTATACGCTGAGAGGGGTTTTCTCATTGCCTCTGCCTTATGGCGTTATGGCTTCTTCAAAGTAAGACTGCTTGGTTTCCTTTCTCTTCTCACATCATTTCTCCCTGAGCTTCTTCTACCTTCTTGTCTACTACTTCTACCTCCGATTCACCAACCACTTGCCCTCATGTTCATCATCATCACCTTATAGAAAATGAAGTTGTTCATCAGAAGCAGCAGTAAACTTTCTGAGAATGCGATTTTTTAGCTTGTTTTAATTGAATTGTTTTCTAAAGGAGTTTCAACAATAACGAAGCGAGATGCTATTCAACAATTCATTTTATAAGAACGTATATGAGCATTCTGATATTGCTTGTTGCTTATTCATCGCCATCATTATGTGAACGTAGTCAACATGATTATTTGCTTGTTCTCATTTTCTTGCAGCTTCTGCACCAAAAACAATCACCACAATAGAGAGCATATATACGTAACAGTTGTTATTTTATATTCATTGTTCAAAATTGGGAAACAACTTTTGTTCAAAACTAAAAGTAATTGAATTGTTTTCTTCAAATGTCCAAGTCATGATTCCAATGGAATAATGTTTAGCACAAGGTAATGCACAAGACAGGATACGTTCCTTTAGTAGTCGATTGTAGAAAATACTAAACTATTCTTTATGCTCAAAAGCCAGTCGCAGCAGGAAAGAGCAGCCAGAGTACGCGTTCTATATATTATATTAATGTACGTATGAATATATTAGTCGATTTATT
>JAQIXW010002304.1:0-15943 GCA_034700685.1 Willowsia buskii | reverse complement strand
AACTTGCTTTACTCAAGCACAGCACCAGACTTGCAGTCGAATGAACAGACTCAACTCAAGACACGACTACTCTGACTCCGACGATCAGTTCAGAGAGACAAGAACGAACAGAACAAAAGAAACGGAACGACAAGGCATGGTGCAGTGCTTTCACAATCAACTCTATGACTCAGTATATCTACATATACTGCAATACTTCATATACTTATACTTCTTATTATTTCGCTTGCATCATCATCATCTTCCACCTACTGTCTCTTGTATTCCGAATGAATAGCATGTAGCGAGTACGATGATGAGCTGAGAGCTGAAATAAGAGCTTGCTACTCTGCATACATTTTCTAGATTGGTTCACTTCATATCATTATTTCACGTAGACACACTTTTCCAAGGACACTGCCACACTATATAACCATATAGGAAAAGCTGTGAGCACTTTTCTTAAAGAAAATCAAGCTTTATGGGATCGTCAAGTTGTGTATGTAGGTAAATGTGAATGGAGAGAGTGTGCCTTCCCTATATTCTGAGCACAGCTTTTTCCTTGATGATCACCATATTCACAGCGGCAGCGATGATGATCCTCTTTTGTTTCGCTTAGTATGCCGTGGCCCTATTTCCTTCAATCTAAAGCTCCCTAGATTTTCCCAAGTGCTTATCCCAGAGAGTTTCCCGTCTCACAGGAAGAATGCTGCTTTCTTGCAATTGCTAGTGGTGTGGCTTTTGGTTGACTGAGTGAAAGAAGGCTTTGGATACGAATATACCACCAACCAGCAGCACTATACCACGTTCATCAGTGCCGTTCCCGCCGTTGGCGTCATTATATTCAGATCATGCGAGTGCATAAGATCATTTGAATTAAAACTGGAAATGATGATGATGATGAAGGGAGGAAAATGAAGACTGCTAGCAGCAGGAGAAGTGAAAGTACTCATTGTAGGGCTCTTAAGGTTTTCTCTGTGGTATAGTGCAAAAAAGTGAGATTGTGTGTGTGGAGTGTGGTGCTGCTGGCGAACAAGTGGAAATTCGCTACAGTTACTTCAATTTTAGAGAATTGCGTTGTCATTTCCTTTCCTTCATTATTGGAAGATTGAGAGAAATAAGAAATAAAAGGAGGACGGACATGTCTTGAGACGACGTGAAAATAAATGGAATGTGGCTTGTGACTATTGAGAGAAGTGTGTGCGACACATTATTCATTATTTTCTGCAGACACAGATGTACAATAGTACAATCACATTTAATGGTTTTGTACCTATATATATTAATTATTTTCCTCTCTGAATCCGGAGAGAAGGACGGCGAGAAGCGACACCAAAGCTGAAAAGTAGAACAGACCACCTAGGAAATGAAAGAAATGTCATTTGTTGAGTAAGACATCTGGAAGAAAATAGAGTAATTCTTGATTTATACCGTCTTGGTTTTATGCTATGCAGTTGCCGTCGTCAGTCACCTCAGCAAAGGGGGGAATGATAAATGTTGAAGGAATGCAAACTCAAGAGGCTGAATGAGGGTGTCGCAAGTCTCGTGAGTAAATATGTCAGATTCTCGTGTCTTCTTGATGAATGTGTAGGATATTATGGCTCACTGATTGTACTTCTTTGTGGTGGGTTTTCCGTCTCGCTGCAGGATGTGTGCATGTGTGGGTGAATTGTGAATTCAGATTTTGTCTCATTTTCATCAGTTTGTATTGTTTTATTCATTGACAGTGTTACATATGATTTACATTGTGTTTTTGCATCCGTCTCTCTACATCTTTTCCCAACAACGTGACAATTAAGAAAATTGAGAATGACAATGTTATGCCTACGCAAGGCGTATCGGAAATAATTAGACGAATGGGAAGACGTGGAAGTAACAAGGCGTAAAATATACTTTTGTTTTAACTAGGCGAAACAAACATGCTACTTACATAAGTGAATGAAGCATAGCATTAGTAAACACCTATATATTTGCAGATTTTTATCCTTGTTGTAGGAGTACATATGAACTCTGAAAATGCATCTTGCATTATTCTCGGTTCTAAAGAAATTTTATCCCGACATTATAACACTGTTAACAAATAAATGTCCTACAAAATCATATTTATGTCCATCCTCGAGGCTTTAAAGGCGGTCTCGGTTTTGGTGATTTTTCCCAGTCCCCCTAAATGCCCATAGGTCATTCTATTCTATTCCACATTTGGACCATTTTCACAACAATGTTAACACACAACCGTTATTTTTCTCTCCCACCATCACTATTTTTTGTGAAACTGCACAAATCAAATTCCCATGGGTCTGTGAATTATCCTACTTTTCACTAAACTACCAAGAGTATGTATCGATCCTCTTTCACATTGCATTTTTCTTCCACGTAGACTTATTCATACATTGGATCAGCAGAAAGGTCCAGATACCAAACAAAAGGAGAAGCTATTTTAATCCGAAGAGAAATCCCAAAAGAAGTGTTCCACTATTGCCATTTGCTAACACCAGCATCAACAGTCGGGGAGTCATATACTGAATCTCTGGCTTTCCTTGTCGAAATACCGGATGAAGTGAATGAACATGAAGAAGAAAAGACAAGTACCACATGCTTTTTGCCTGTTGTTGTTGTGTGCTCTTCAGTCTATATACGTGTAAGTTGTGTGCTGCCTACCGTCTTAGTTGTCGTCTGTGAATTGAGATTACAATTTTATGTTCGTTGTTCGATTTCCTGCTTTCTCTCTTATATGCCTTTACTTGAGGAAAATAATACAATGAACTCTGACTCACTCAGAAGAGCATCAGCTGAAAGTTTATACCAGTAATAATAAGCTTAAAAACATCTCGACTACAATATATAAGCAAACTAGATTTTTCCTTTTATGGTACACATGTAGTACTTTAAATTCGCTTCTGAGCAGAATTTTAGGAATTTTCCTCTACTTTTCTTTCTTCTATCTCCTCAAATAACTAACGCATCAACATCACCCAACGTCCATTCCTGTCCAACCCCACCATTTTTTACGGTGAAAAAGCAAATAACAAAATGGACCTCCCATGGGGAAACCAATGAAGAAAACGAAAACGAGTTTACTAGTAGCATTGCTGCCACTGTACAACTCCTGCTTGAAGACAAAAATTGTTAACGTAAACTTCACTCACGGGAAGTTCTATTGCTCAAATGTATATAAATATATTGAGGCTTAACTGAACAGTGAACCAACCATTTCTGAGCACATTCTCAATATAAATAAGTATTTTCATCATACACTGAGTATTTGAAAACTTTCATCCCTTCCGCCTTTTTTTAGTTATCCTTAAAAATCCACAGTAAAAAATTCAGTTCTTGAAAAAGAAAACTTTTTAAAGTACAAATTAAACCAACTTTTTTTACTTCTTCCCTTCCTTACTTCCGCCCTAGTCTTCTATTTTCCTTTCTGTTTTTTTTAGTTTGCTTCATTTTTCTTTCATGAATTTCATTGCTTACATGGGCCTGTTTTTCAACCAACCAAGTTTAACGTTAACTAGATAGAGTTGGAGAAAGGGAGTTGCATCTAATTGTATTTCAAATATTTTTGCCCTGAGTTTCTGAAATTCCAATGAAACTGAAACAACATAGCGTAGTTTAAATAGTTAATAGAATTTGAGAAGCTGGACACGACATGTGGAAAAAATGTTTGATTTAAATAGAACTAAATAATACAATATATCTTGTGGTTTTGAACATTCAATTGCAAACAGATACAGTAGGGTGTATGATACACTGTATGATCAAAGTATCTACATATTATAGCTCCTCATAAAACTAAACTATGCAAGTATTATTTTTGAAGCCGCCGTATAAAGTATTGTTTTTACTCATAGTATATTACAAACTAATTTGAAAATCTTTGGGAGATACTTGTGCATATTCATATTCGAAATGTGTGACATACTCACAATAACACTAGACTCTGCCCAATGTCACCAGAATCTGAATTTATGACTCTCTTAGCAAACCATATTTATCAGTCTATCCATTATCACTACTAGATAGTGAAAGAGTGACAAAAATAGAGACAAAAGACTCTCATAATAATAGAACAAGTGTATATTTTTTCTGTTTTATGATTATTAATACTACAAAAGTACGCACGCACATACATTCTTTTAGATTTACACAACACAAACAAGCAAGCAAAAAAGTGAGAGCGCTTTAAAAGAGCTCACATTTTTCCATTGAATACCCAGTTGAATCTCCTGAATAGTGAAGTTTTATTCAGGGCTGTGTAACTTGCAACACTCACCAGTCCTGCCACTCCAAATTCTTAGGCAGTAAACATGTATGATTATCATTTGTTGTGACGATGAGCAGTATCAGTGATAAAGATGATGGTACTCACACAATAGTCTTTGCAACAACTTTCTCTTTTACTATTCCCTTTACATTCCATAAAATGTAACCAGCAGTATTTTTTCCTTCTTTTAATGCGTCAACATCAACATCAGAGATGCTCCCATGCTCTTCATCTGTGCATATGAGTACTGTACGCTACACAACAATTTCTTAGATAAAAAGTTCTTGTTTCATGTCCTCTCTTGCTTTTTATACTTTTCTTTAAAAAATGGACAATCTGAACAAAACTTTGTGTTCTGCATTGAGCAAGCCAGACGCAAGCCGCATTGTATCACTTCCGCAATTTTTCTTGAACTTTCTTTCATTCTCTTTCCTTGATGAAATAAAAGACGAAAATAAAGGAGTAAGCAAACGTGGAATCTTTTGTGGAAAAGGAAAAGGCGGAAATGAGAGAAAAAAAAATCATGTAATTCTCATGTGGGGGTGGTGTGTTCAAGTGTTCATTTGTTTATATTTTTGGTCGCTGTCTGTGTGTTTGAACCCTGAAATACTGGTGTTGCGTACATTAATGCTAATTCATAAATCCCATGCGGGCATCATGTTGAATTCTGTTGACGCTTTTACCCTTTTAAAGTTATGCCGCGTATGCGTAACAAACGGAATGTATATGCTTCCATGTTTGCTCTGCCGACGCACTATTTCTCCATATATACGCAATGCAACAAACAAGTACATATATTTGCGATAATAAAGAACGACTCACTATTTTTTGTTTCTTTTCAAAAAAGAAAGTTTTGCTACAAAATTTCATTTTTTGTCTATGTAAAAAAAAATCTCAAATTTTAAATATTTTCTGACAGTCTGGCCGTATGAAAGTATTTTTGGATGCGTCTGAAGCTCCCTTGTCTGTTCTTTGAAAAAAGTTACTTTCTTCTTTTATTTTCTCATACGTTTGAACGGAAAGCTCAACAAACCCATGCATGTGTCTTTTTCTGCTCCACTCGTCCAACAAGAAATAATAAAACTTTGAAGGAATGCAATATGGGTGCATTCATCATGAATTCTTTAACTTTTTACAGGGTTTTTCTATTTTCTTATTTCTTTGTGCTTCACTTCTGAAGTTAAAGAATTACCAACATAACCAACAACGAGACATTCACCACTATCACCACCCGTTTCGGTGGTTGAAGAGAGTCAATAATAGTACAGCAGCATTTGCAGAGAAAGGTATAGTATAGTATAGTTACATCCGTTGAACTGGATGTTTTCATATGAAATTGCTTTCTTTGGTTCTTGTCGATTGCGCCATATAGGTTTGCTGTTTCATTCAAAATTTACAAGAGTAGCAGAACACCAGAACACCCTTCCATCATACGAAACCAACGCTTCTTCACCAGTTTAGTTTGTCTTCTCATATCCCATATTCCCTGCCCTCAACCACAGTTAGTAGAGTGAAAATTTACTTTTTTCCTTACGTTTTTATGGGATTGTAATTTTTAATGAGATACGACACGATGGCACAAGCGGAAGGAAGTTGTGGAAAGTTTGATATCTGGAAAAGAAATGGAAATAAAACCTTGAGCACTTTGAAAATTTCACAGTTGCATCTTTTGACACGCTCGGGAGGTTTTTGCCGCAACTTGGCTAAGAAACAACAACTTAGTTTTGCCTTTGGCCTTTGGGAAGAGAGCAAGCAAACGTCAAAAGGGAAAGTGTAAAAACCCGGATAGTATCGTAAAGCCTAACACCACGACTTTGTTTTGTTTTCATTGCAGAGGGCTTTATTCCCTATACGTCAGCAGGAAACTGATTAAAAAGTACAATATCACACTTTCCCTTCATTTTTATAGGATGCCGTTCCTTTCAATGTAAAGACTATGGAATTTCTTGAAAATATAACTTACTTTTCGGGGTTTTACCTTTTTTGCTAGTACTTTCTCTGAATTATAATGTAACGCTTTTGTTATTGTTATTGTAGGGGTGTGTAGTTTGGCTCATTGTCACAGCCAGGTAGTCATAAAAGGTCACATTTTACTGCATGGAAGGCGTACGCATATTTATATAGTCAGCATTTGCTTACACACTTGAAACTCTATTCTTGGTGTCTATCATGCGTAGGCTGCGTTTTTTGACACGAAAGTTTTGAAAGTTATTTTCTTGCTGGAACTGCAATTCCTGTTATTAGTTCTGAAGGGTCTGCATGTATTGCACAAGCCCATGTTTAAAATACCAATATGTTCTTGTACCACTACTGCGTTTGTTACGGATGTAGTAAAAACAAACAGGAAAGGTTGATGGCTGACCATGACATTGAAAATTGACTGTTTCTCTTCTTTATTGCAAATTGCACCAGAGGTATTCAGAACAACGCCAAGTTTACTTTTGCCTCGTATCTCGTATCGTATGTCACCGACAACCATGCTTGAGTGGAGTCTTTGTTTTATCACTTTCTCCACTGTCTGCAATCACCACCATCATGTCGACTGAAGTGTTTTTTAGCTGACACGGTGTAGGAGAAAGCACAGGAGCAATACATATTGCTTATAGTATCGGATGAATAAATAAATGACTAGTAGTTTTTTCTTCGAGAAGTCTTCTCGAATCAAGACAAAGCTTAAACTTCACAGTTATTACTAGTTATATTTAAGCACATTCAGAAACTTTATCGCGTAAAGTTATATTTTAGTTCGTTGTGAAATTATTGAACTCATTAGCATTAGTAAAATTACGCAGAAATCCCAATAATCCTCACACGCGTGTGTTTTTGTGGGTAATTTAATCAATGTAAAAATATGTACCATCAGAACCTGCTCGACCAAAGTTTCCTCTTAGTTAGTTACGTTTTGAAACTTAACCATTGTTCTTGGAAATTGCATAACAAATCCCATTAGGTCGGTTGTTGGTTCATTAATATGTACATGTAATTAAGTATGTACGTATGCCGGTAGAAATATTATATATTGTAACTATTGTAAGTTATGAATACATACTTTTCATACTATTCATACTTACATGCTATAGTGAAATGTGATATAGTGATATGCTGTAGAACATCCTGAATGTCAACCCTTTCATGGCATTTTACACGTCAGATAAATCGGCAACATGTCATGATGAAATAGAATTTCTGAAAACATGTCCTCTAAAAATAGGTTGAAAAGAGAGGGCTAAAAAATGTGCTCACATAACATGACACATAATTTAAACAAAAAAGGTGAATGGCCACGTTGAATACATGCCAGATGCGAATATATAAACATGAATACATAATAAAGACCACTATTTTCTTTTTGTAAATTATTCATTCAAAGAGAGTGACTACGCATATATCATTCATTGCGTAATTCATGCATATGTATGAATGAATTCACATATGCATGGGTACTTGAAACCAGGCATTTCTAACTGACTTTGTACTTAACGAAACTTTCAACACCGATTTTGTACTAGTATTTTTTTTCCTCGGTATCATTTCCTTCACTATTATGCGTCCCTGGTTGCAGTATCAGACTCACTTTCTTATTCCCTTTCTTCTCTTTCTTCCAACAAAACCTTAGACTACTGCATAGTTACCTGTCGTTACAATACCGGTACTAGCAAAAATATCTGTAGAAAACAGAAATTACACATTATGTAACAACGGCAGCAGTGTGTAGTATGTTTGTAAGCTTGTAAGAAAAACAGAACAAGTCAGAATCACTTTTTTGTATACTATCCGAACAAAAAAGGTATTGCATGATGCATGAAGAATAGGTAATATGCCACTACCAAAAGCCTTTATAAGAGTACTGAGAACTTTTTTTTTGAAAGACACGAGTAAACTGAATAACATGCATGTTTCATGAATGGATTGGTGTGTGTGTGTGTATGTGCTGAGAGCAACTCCCTGTTCTCTTTGTGCTATTTATACTGCCGAGTTGGCTTTGACTTTGCTTCTTTTGGGGATTCCGTGAAACTCTTATGCCACACAAGCGAGGAGGAGAAAGTCAAAGAGGTTAAAAGAAAAGCTTCTTCTTCTGTCTCAGTTATATTACTGTTTACACTACAAAAAAAGGTGGTTCTCTCGGATTGAATCTGACTTTGCTGCGTGTCGTCTCGTGTGTGAGTGTGCCCTTTTAAGGTTAAGCCAAGGAGTTTAAGGTTGTACCTTTCGCAACTAGAAAAAAATGTGTTTTTATCTATAAAAATATGGCACAGAGGAGCTAAAAGTACCAGCGACGTTCCCAATCCCATGAATTGCGACACGACATGGCAAGGAAAAATGCCGACTTGCACACATACATTACACACGCATTCACATACTTTCTCTCACCATAACAAAACTTCTTACAAAAAATGGGAGAAAGTAACAGAACCCTTTATCCTCATATTTTCTCTCTATTGAACCACAAAACAAAGGACGAAGAGAAGAAAGTCAGGAACTTGCTTTTAGTTTGCCATTTGCCATTTTTTGGCATACGGAAAACAATATTGATCATATGCGAGCAATAAGTATGTGTATTGACATTAGCTTGTGAAAAACAGAAATAAATGGGTGCTGAATGGTATGCAATAAAACATTCTGTAGAAATGTACATGTGGAGGAGGGTATCACGAAAAAAAGACAGTTTCTTCACACGTTTGTGAGCACGTTACATTTTTTGCTGTACATGAAAAAAGAAGTGGAAAGTGGAACTTTTACACGGAGGACAAAAGAAAAGGCACCTTTTGTCCAATTTCCTGCGTACATTCATGTGGAATACCATGTATAGATCTTCATCTAAGAAATCTGAACTGAGAAAACTCCTACATGTATCATATCAGACACATTTGTATACAAATGATTGCACCCGTAAGTATATGATGCGCATACATTTTATTATTGTTATGATTCACAAGGATGATTTATTGATCACAATAATGCTATATTTTGATTTTTGTGTTATAAGCATGCATATGGAAGCCAAAGAAAAGAAAAGGCTTAAACTTTCCATTTGGCTTCAAACACAAAGAGCTTTATCTTTGATTTGCAAGGATTTCTGTATTGCATTGTCTCCTGGTTTCTTTAAATGTTGAATGTGCATGAAATTCTGCTAATTCCAGTGCTTCAAAACAATGCATAATCAATCACTTTTTATTCAGACACATTCCTATCTGTTTGAAATTTGGATCATCGTTTATATGTATGATTGCAATATGATGTTGTTTAGTTTTAACTGGGTCGATGAATGCAAAAAACATAAAATGACTCATATTAGATGAATGAGCAGATATAAAAGGGTTACCCAACAAGTCACAAACTTTCGTTTGTTGGATAATTTAACAGCTACCCGCTGAAGGCAGTCTACCACAACATAGTTTTCAGAAAAACTAAAACATGCAAAAGGAAAGTGAAAACCGCGCATTCAAAACTATGCGTCTATCTTTCTCCTTGTCTGCAATTCTCTTAAATAGCTTTTTCTCTTGTGAATGCCTCGTAAAAGAGGGAACCTGAAAGTAAAATAAACCTACTCACTCACATCACACACAAAACGCAAGATTTCAGCGATAAATCATCCTTGAAAACCAAGAAAACCCTCTTATGTCATTCATTCATTCATTCATTCATGGTATGTGTGATGAGTCGTGTATATGTGAATGAGCACATATTATTATGCCCATAAGCATACGTACATGGTTTGCTGGCTTTTGTTCTCACGTTTTCCATTCTATAGCTGTAAACTGCAAAGTTGATCGCCTTTCCTACCTTGCTGGAGGCTACAAGGGAAGAAGAGGAAGATATGATGATGGAAATGAATAAGTCGAGCTACTACAAACTGCCACATGGAAAGCAGCTTAAAACACAATAGTAATTTTATTATTTTCATCTTCTTCATTATATCCTCCTTCTGTAAAGCCAAGGGCTCTGTGAAAGGATGTATTATTTTATCATTTCTTTTCATTCGTTTTCGTCTTTGAATAAAACAAACTTTTTTGCGTGTATGTGTGTGGAAGAAGATAGATAGATAAAGGGGGAGAGAGATGAAGCGGAAAGAGAAAAAGGGATGATTTATTTGAATTTTTAACCAGGTTTGTGGATTAGAAAACACAAGGGTATATATATTGTTATCAACTTTGTATGCGTACATATATGCACTTGTACTAGTAGTAGACCTTCTCCTCTTGGTTTTCTAATCAAATGAGCATCATTTACTCTATACGTATGTCCCATTCTCATCCTATTTTCCATCCTTCTCTTTCTTCTTCCCTTCTCAAAGACAGTAGAAAAGTGAGATTTCTTCGTACGTATTTTGAAAGCTTTTTTTATCCAACTTCCACTCTCCTGCTTTTTACCTTGATGATAAACATCTGAATTCACTTTTCTCCTTCTCTTTTTTTAAATTTAATGCTGATACTGCCGCTCCATATCTTTTCGTTCGTTTCTTTTGCAAAATTCGTTTTTCATTCAGTCAGTCAGCATATAGCAGTGCAATGCTGGAAGCAGCAGCACGAGCAACTACAAAATGATAGACAAGGGGAAGGAACGGAAAACTGTACCAATCTATCTTCCACACAGGCACAGAAAAACTTCCAAAGTAAGTTAAGTGGAGAAAGAGGAAAAGAGGTTTAAATCCATATGAAATCCACAAAATGAAACATTTCCATTAAAAAGGTGGATTCGTTTTGACAACTCTTTTTTGCTCATCGAGACTTCCTAAACACTCGGCTGCTACTGCTGCTGTTCCCGTCATCGTCGTTCTTACTTGTGGGCCACTACTCCTGTTTGGAAATGATAAGCTTTTGACGAATCACTATACTTTCACATACTTTCCCTCTGTATCACTCTCTCAGTCCACCAAGTCCCCGAGAGCGGCGGAGAAAATGCAAGGCACTTTTTTTCTCAGATAAAATATTCTACTTTCAAGAATAATTCATGGGAATACGTACCTACTTACCTTCTTATTCTTCCTTCTTCATGTGCGTATTAAGCAGAAAAAGGGAGAAAATGTTGACGGCAGCTGTGGTGGTGGTGGTACTGGAACGATCAACATCACACATCGTCATTTCCTTCTTCAAGGAGAAAAAAAATCTTTTCAACCTGAAACTGCTTCCGCTCTCTTTTAATGCTTTCCATCTACTCTTGTTCTCTCTGTACACCTTATAAATGCATGCATGATGTCACTTTCGATTTTTTCAGCAGTGGAGCAGCATCTTTTGGCGTCGTCTACCAAGCTACGGTTTTATGTAATCTCGTTTTCCTCTGCTTGAATAGGAGAAAAGGTGTACGACAGACAGTTTTTAGCCGGAGGAGGAAGCCGAAGGGAAACGCGGAAAAGGAGGGAGATTGATCTAAATCGTGAAAGCTTAAAAATCATATGGATCCAATGTATGGAAATCCGATTTAGCTAAAAAGGTTATGCACTTTACTTGCAAAGTTGGTGATGTTGGTTGCTCACACGCTCCTTGTTTCTCAGTCCAGACAGACTTGCTGGTTTGTTTCGTTGGCGTGCTGGGTGATGTGCGTTTTTCCTGGGCTCCCACATGTGTATGTAATAATCATAATGTAATATTGTGAAAGAGGGCTTAAGTGATGGTGGTGGAGAGTGGAATGTCTAGTGGAAAGTTTCATCTTCGATCAGTTTACATAATAATGTTGCATTATATCAGCGGATATTGTCATCGTCTTCTTAAGGATGGCTCATATGTATAGCTTGCTTTGCGGATGAAGGCAAATAAAAAAGGATGAGACCATTATGCATGAATCGACATAGCTTCTTTTGATAAAATATATTATCTAATTTTGTACATTCTCATGAGTGTTTGGAGCTTCCTGTTTGATATTGTATGAAAGAGCAGGTAACAAAAAAATTTCCAATAACGGTCTCTCTATGGTTCACTTCAGGTCTTGGTAAGCACCACTTTAGAACCACCATCGAGCCACGAGCCTCTAACAATACACAAAATAATATTATGTTGGTCGACAACACACATTATATGAGCGGATACGTTATGATCGACTGAAGTAAAAAGGAACTAGGATGTTTGTGTTAAAGTATGTGAATCTTTGCTTCGATTGGATACAAAAAAAAAACATTTATGAAGGTTACACTGAAATTGAAACCCAATCAACATACAATTTTTGTGCAGTGTAAATACGGACGGATACGGTAAAAATCAATATCTTAGGAGTGGGAGATGAAACGAATTCTTGGATTGTCAGAAATTCGATCCTTTCGGTACACGGTTTTGTGATTTGGAATAAATTAAAAATACGAGTTATTCAACCCGTTTATATATCCGCCTTGAAAAACAAGGATGCGTTTTATGTTGAAAATAATGCCTCAAATTGAAAGGTTAACCCAAAAGCGGGTCGCAATAAATGTCTGAAAAGCTTTCATTGTAGTTTTCGCATTTCTTGATTTACAATGATAATATATAAGGCTTGACTGCCTTTCAGCCAATCAGTTTGACTCAGAATCAAATCAAAAGAAATCATCGTTCTTGTGAAAGCATTTTTGATATCCTTCACATCACAGACGTATATAGAACAATCATCATAATATCCTAATTGAATTAATGATTTGATCATTGGATGCTACTGAAGTGGACCAACATGACTATGCGAAAATGCTTGAAAAGCCTTGAAATATTATACTGCGGATATATAACTTTAAATTATAATCAAATGGAATTGCTGTCGCTAAATTTAATGACTTCATTCAAGCAAAGAGTACACCGAACGATCATTAGAATTTTTAAAAGTTTTCCTCTTCAACGCAAGGACGCGCCTGCTATGGTATTCTATATTTAGACTTGTTTTCCCCACGATTGCGTCACTTATCATCATCATCACCCACCACACTCCATGACGGTTATCAAAACTAGTAGTAGTAGCACTTCACATCACTTGCTACCAAGCTCATTGTTCATGATGACCATGTTGAGAATGATGAGTATCATAGAAATGAATGACAGCAAAAAAAGTTTGTAAACTTTTCCTTTCTATCCCTTCTTCTAAAAACTTCAAGCACTGCAGCATGTCTCTAGTATGTGACGGATGACAATGACTTACTCTCTTCTGCGCTTTCTTTGCACTCCTCCCAACAATCCTCTTTTCTGCACTACTTAAGCACACCTGATGGCTACCTATTAGACAAAACGTGTGAGCTTAGCGTAGCCTACGTGTTTGATACTTTTTCCTTCGTTCATCAACTTTTCCAGTCATGCTATTTTTTCTGGATGATCGCCAGAGAAGACGAGAATTACAGTGGAAGAGTAATATTAGTTGTTGTAGCCACTATGGCACCTTTTGTAATAGATAGGCTCTGTTTTTATGATGATCATTCATCCGTGTACCAGTTATTGTCCTTTATCAGTGGGCGTCATCGTCATCATCATCACGTGCAAAGGTAATTATACAAGTACAGTGTTACAATTCACAACTGCTGCTGCCGTACTCAAAAAGTAGAAAAGTTTTTTTGCTACTTTTTATTTTCATTCGAAAAAATGACAAAGAAAATAACGGAAAAGGATGGAAAGAAAAAAAAAACAGGAAATTGTTCCATATTTTCCTCGTGCAACATTCTTTCCCCGTCATTATTTTCTGTTGTAAAAATTACATTGTAGCTGAAAAAGTAATTACCAGTAGTAGTGATCTAGATTCTTTATATATAGCATATAGAAAGCATAATATATGCATGTACATGTATGTGTCCTCAGGTAATAAAAGAAACGAGAACTTTTTTATTTTATTATTTCAACCTCTTTCCTCCTGATTAAGTTACATTAAAATTTATCAAGGCTAATTAAAATTCATCCCAAGGGACAAACATGAACTGGGATGGTGAGCACTGCATTTTATATAAGCACAAAAATCTTGCAGGGAAAACGCTGCTGGTAAAAGCAGAAGGACGAAATAGTGAGGGTAACTTTCACTTTTAATATGTGCCTGAAACAACCAAGGATGTGAGCCTTTGGGTTTCACAGAAAGTACTGCAGAATTTGTGTTTCGTTTTAAAGTAGAAAAATTATTTGATCGAATTTTTTAGTAATTTCTTTTCCTATTTTTTCTGATAATGGCTGTAATGAGCATACGATACCCTCATACGAAAAAGCAGCAGTTTTGCAAATTGCGATATTGCTATCTGGAAAGAAGAGTAGCTTGGGGGTTTTTTTTTCTAAGTTGCAGAATTCTACAGGGAAATGTACAAGCAGAATAGATGGTAATGGAAAATACCTATAAAAGCGTATTAAGTATGAGTGGCACATTCATACTGAGCTTGTCCTCAGTCCTCAGTAAAGTTTTCCGGGTTAAGTACTTTACTATTCTTATCGTTTGTTAGATTCTAATCCCAATGGGCCATCGAATCTCCACAGGATCAGAATTTTAATTTCTACCTCGCTCCACATTCTTCATTTTATCATTAAACTTTGCCTGCAGCAGTCTAAAGCAGACATTATTAGTAACATATAGATTTATTCGATTTCGTGTGATCTCCGTTCTATTTTATTTTCATAATGACGTTACAATATGTAACTTTTAGCTTGAGAGTGAAAGACAATTTTCTTCTCTCGATAATTGAAAGATCTCATAGGGTTTGAATACAATGGAGCTCACCAAGCTTCAACATTTTTCAGGACTCATTTTATAGGCCGGTTTGTGCAATCAAACCAAAGGTTCTCTCTGTCTCTGTTTAGGATTGTAATACACACTTTGACATCATCAGCAAGGAGTAAAAAATCTGAGGATAAGGAAGCACCAGTAACGAGCTTTGAAATAAATAAGCGAGTTCGTTTGTGATTGTGTGCGAATTTAGAAATTACATAAATAATATGTTAGACAAAATCAAAGGGTGTTACACATACAGTGCCTGAGATTTTTTATGAAGCGAAGAAAAAAACAACAACAACAAAAAGCAGGTGCACCTAATCACTAATAAGTGGCTGTAATTACCGCCAATGAAAATTCCGATTCTGAAAACTACAGAATATTTACAAAATACTGCTAATGTTGCATAAACTCTGCGATGGAAAGATTTCACTTGCGTAATAGTAACAGTGATATGCTAGTTTGTAAATTTACTCTTTATATAAACCGAAAATATGAAACAAAAAGTACGAATGGATATCTTTGCACCCGAGAATCACGAGCCAACACTCCCAATACCGGAAGTATAGCATTACCCCGTATTCTACGAAATGCTAAACACATACATTTAGATAGGTAGGTAGTAGCAAACATACAAAAAATGTTTCCAGCCTCAATGCCTTAAAGAAAAAGTCGACAAAAAGGAAACCCAAGGTACTACAGCGGAGAATACTTTTCTCAACAACTCGAAAACGGAACAAACAAAAAAGACCAACAGCGTTACAGTACAATATGCAATGCATTATTATTCCCCAGCGCAATGTAGTACACACACTTTAGCGTATGTAATGTACGCTATCATAATAAAACGCATGCATTGTTTGGATAGTCATGAATCTACTTTGTAGAAAGCAGTGACGTGAACGTGAGTAAAGCACTGAAGAACACAGAGGTGGAATCGAATTACATTGTTATTTCTCCACCTAAAGGCATCAGACCATCTTGCTTCACATTCAGCCAACCCAACATTCTCCTTTAGCTCTTCTTTTCATCCAACGTCTGCTACCTGAGAACTACAAAGCGAGGCATTTCTTCTTT